>JAQFZP010000057.1:0-74512 GCA_034695745.1 Geophilus truncorum | reverse complement strand
AGCTTATTTACGTCATTTTCAAGAGCATTTCAATGCGCATAAAACGCGATTTCTTTAGCTTATAATTCCGGTCTCTATTATATCCAATACCCCGCGAATTCGACTTTAGGTTTGAATTTCGCACTTTTTGGAAGGCCGAAAGGTCTCAAAATGAAAAATAAAATAAAAATAGAACTTAGGAATCAAGATTTGTTTGAATGGTAACTTATGTATGTTCTTTTTGCCACATTTGCTGAATGGCAAAAATTCGGGTTTCAGATTTAGATTGGAATGCCAATTTCAATGTCAATCTACGGTAATTTGTAATTACAATTTGCTACTGTAATTGAGTAATACTAAAAATTAAAGAAAACTTTCGTTTGGTTATTCTAACATTATCGAAATGGCGTAATGTTACGATTAATGGGAAAATAGTTATATTTCATAATTTTCTGGTTTTTTTTTCTACAATATAAAAATTTTAAATTTAAGCACCAGTCGGCACGAACTTTATTTTAACATTTTATTAATTTGTATTTACATTCATTCTTGAATTTAGATACATCGTTAATTAATGCAACAGATAATTAAATTACTTGATAACAAATATTTGTATACAAGAACATGCTTTGCTTTTAATTGACCGAGGTGTGGTTATTTCTAGTTGAAAATTTTACTCAAAATACTCTGCTACGTTGGTCCTTTGGGTTGAAGTAGCAATTTTTAGAAGGCCGAATGGTATTTGATGATTTTTCTAGATTGCTTTTTGTTTGTTAAAATTTTATTCATTCATTCAAGAATTATTTTACTGTATTCAGTTGAACACCATTTTTGCTAATTCCAATATTGAAATTTGATATACGACAAATTGGTATCGTAATTGAATACGCAAATACTACAAATTAAAGAAAACTTTCGTTTGCTTATTCTAACATTACCGAAATGCCGTAACGTTACGAATACGAACTAACATGTATTTACATTTTTGTTTTTAAAATTTTAACGCTAGGCGGTACGAACTGTATTTTAATATTTTATGATGTAGTATTATTTACATTTTCTCTTGGATTTAATTAGATACAGCGTTAAATAATGCAACAAACAATTAAATTACTTAATAACAAATATTTCTATACAAGAACTTATGCTTTTGCTTGACGTAAAACAATTTTAAAATTCACTTTGAAATTTTAATGTATCGAACCAACAACTGGAACGTCATCCATTGCCGCTCTTTTGAAAAACAAACTTTTTTTATTCTTGTGCAGCGGCAGTACCATAACCAATGAGGAGTTCCCGAGGTATGGTTATTGCTAGTTGAAAACTTTACCCAATACCCCGCTACGTTCGGCCTTTGGGTTGGACTAGCAATTTTTGGAAGGCCGAAAGGTCTCAAAAACAACAACAAAAATAGAACAAACAAAACAAGCACTGATTGTTTTATGACTGTTATTGAACAGCCAATTTGTGCTGACAACTCGAATTTCTTAGTGGTGTTGTGCACGATTGACGAATGAAGTGTGCCAAGTATTTTCCGATTTGCTCTGTTTGATGTGTGACTAAAGGGTTAAAGGAGTGCAGATGCCTGCAACGCGTATTTTTGGCTCATTCCCAAAGCTAGTAATAATTTTGCTAGCAGCAGCAGCTGACCAAGGAGCCTATATAACTCGAGCAGCAGATGGTGTTAGTGCATTTC
Source organism: Geophilus truncorum (assembly GCA_034695745.1). Classification (NCBI taxonomy): domain Eukaryota; kingdom Metazoa; phylum Arthropoda; class Chilopoda; order Geophilomorpha; family Geophilidae; genus Geophilus; species Geophilus truncorum. The sequence continues at coordinate 72,837 of JAQFZP010000057.1, read as the reverse complement.
CGTTACACACAGCTTCCAATAACTGTCACTAGGCGGAGGTAAAAGAATTATCTGTAAAAGTAGTGTGCTCAAACTTAGCCATTTTTTTCCTTTGTCTACGTTGTAAAAAAATCAATTTGAGGGAAGGAAAGGGGACGGGGACAAAAAAATATTGTCCTCCGGATGTAATTGAAGGGTATAAGTTTTTCTCTCCTCGGGCCCCGAGGTAGAGATGGTTAATAACAAAAGATTTGCTGTGTTTTGGGGTTTGATTCGAAGAGGGTTTAAAAGTATAAAAAAAAAAGTTGAGTGTTTGTTTCCTGCAAGATCATTTATACGAAATCGATACGTAATTAATGCCAATTGAAGCTGGGCTGTAGCGAATTTCGGCCATTTTGTGTGTGTCAATAAGCAATTTGATGGCGGTGAAGTTTGGGTAATTTATTAGGTCAATTATTATCGCTGCGGAGAAGGAATTCTTGATAATGGCTCTGGGGAGTTCTGGTTTGAATATGCAACATTGTCTGATGATGCGGCCGTCTCTTAATGGCAGGTAATTTTTATGACGAAGTATTGATAGCAAATTGCACCTTTGTGTCGAGAAACCATTGTTTGCGATTGCTGAAATTAAAATTCCATCATGCATTGCACCTAAACTCCCCCCTTTTTTAATAATAATAAAAATGGTGAATAGAAAATGGTAAAAAGTTGCCCAACTTTTTTTTTTCTTCTTCTTTTTTCTTTTTTCTTTCTTTGGAGGAATGAATTATATGGGGAGTTTTACTAAGTTTAATTAAAAGATTGAACAGTTTTTTTGGAAGTGGGAAAAATGGTTTTAATAAAAAAATCCCTTAAGCTGAAATATGATATGGAAATAAGATAGATCACAGTTGCCTTGCTTCTAGTTATTTATTTTTGCTACTGTATAAATATGTAATGAATTGGTTGAATTGGTTGAATATAGAGAGATTGATATCATTTAAGAGCAGTGCTTAAGGGCGAGCTTTGCCAATTACATTACAGAAAGTATGAGAAAATAAAAGGGAGAGCAAATGTGGTTGTCAGCCACAAGTTTGGTTTTTACAGTGGTTGGCAGTGGGCCAGTTGCATAATAAGATAGTAGTGTTGAGTTTCAGAAAACATTTATTTAATTTATTTTTATTTTTCTCTTATTTTTTTTCTTCGGGTGTTTACCCAGGTTTAAATTATGAATGTGCAAATTCAGTTTACTGAACTCATTCGGAATTTTTTATTTCTTTATTTTTTCGGTGCTTCGATAAACTTAAAATACCATAAATTGAATTAATTCTTTAAGTGAGATTGAGTTCGGGGGTGTCATTTGATTCTCCAAAATTCATTGATGGCAAACAAATCCGCTCTGTGATGGTCGCTATCGATTACATTATTTATTTTATACATTTATGGAAAGCAGATACGGTATAATTTGGGATTTCCTCTATCGGCAGTGCTCGTAAATGATATTTTAATAATGACCCTCGTTTTGGCGATGCAGCTTTGTATCATTAATAGTCAGCCAGTGGAATGGCGCAAAGAACAGCCATAAAGCCAGTGTTAATCGTGCCGGGTGTCTCTGAATTCGAGTATTCATTTCGTCTCGAGCATGGAATGTTAAATTAATCTCCATGTTTAGACTCAAATTAACAAAGTCTTTCATTATTTTCTCTCCGTTCGCCTCTTAATGACTTTCAGTTCTAATCAATGATAATTATTTATTTTAAACACGTAGTCGCCTTTCTTTTGTCGCAAATCCAAGGGTAATTTCACTTAAAAGATATTTTCTTTTTCTAAAATCAGAATAAAGCATTGCAGGAAAGCGAAACAAACAGCACAACTGCCATTGGCCCATTGGCCATTGCCCATTGAAATAAGTACTTTTTGTGTAATAGGTAAAACTTTATCCACTACAAGCGACATAATAGAAATAGAAATAAATAATAAAAGAAAACATAAGGGCTGTTGGGTGCGTGGAAGTGGGACATTATGACGTCAACTCATGAATATGAATTTTTCATGAGAGCCTTCGGAAATATAAAGTAGGAATTTATTTTATTTATATATATTTTTTTTTACTTGTTTCACGTGATAGGCAATAGAAAGGATAAAAATTTTGCTTACTTCCTCAAACTTCTACAATGAATAATAAAAAATTCATAACTTTTCTTTTTTATTTCATTCCTCGTTTCCCCGCCCTTTTTCCGTGATCCGGTTATTGGGGGATGAAAAAACAATAAATTGTTTTGATTATCATTACATACAAAGTTATCAAATTATATTCTATTACTGTTCTTTGCCTCTCGCTTCGCTTATAAAAAGTTTAATGCGTTTAAGCGAGATGGGAATCGGTTTTGTTATTTTTTATTTTGAAAAAAAAAAAAAAAAGATTTTGGTTTTGGTGTGTTTTTGGTGGAATGGGGTGAGGGGTGGGGTCATAAACATTGGAAGACAAAACGCTTACCTTGTAAACCTCGTTACAGCGATGAATTGTATGGTTGCATTGGATTTAAGGATGGAGGGGTTTGAGTGAGTGGGTATAAAGAGGAATTTTTTTCCCTTTTTTTTATCCGGTAGTGAAGCTTGAGTTATAAGACTTTGAAAGCACGCTTCAAACCGGCCGATCCAATTTCAAACCGCTCTGCAAAATGACCCATCGATCCGCCATTTGTAAACGGCATGACGCCCATCATTTGATGCGTTGCCATGACTACCGCAACAATTGTTGGTCAGATGCACGGGATGTAATTCTGCTTATTACCAAACAGGCGAAGATGCGAGGGAAAAAGGGGAAAATGGGTCAGTTGCTATGACAACTGATGTTTTTATCGCTTGCTGCAGCACTTTTTTGCTGGATGTTAATGTTGAGGTGTTGTATTCTTGTTGCAGGATGTGGCCATTAAAGTGTTGCGAAGAGTGAATTGTGCTCTTAGAAGTAAAAGTTTAAAAATTAAATGGAAAGGGACTGAGAAATGGGATGGGATGTGGAAAGACGAGCTGCACGAGTGGAGAAATAAAAAAGGAGAAATACTGATGAAATTTTAAACCGAAAGTAATTGACAAAATGGCTGAATTTCCACTCCGATAAATCTGATTCGGTTATCCAGAAATTGGAAGAATGAGAAATGTAATGTGTGACGTCATCGTTTGTTTTAATGAGTGGATGATGAAGTTAAGTGTCTCGAGTGAAGAAGTAGTGGAATAAATCATGTTTACGGTGTTGGGAAATTGTTTTTGGATAAAGTCCACGAATTCGGTGATTTAAATATTGATTGAGATTAATGTTATACGGTAATTATGTTTGTTGATACTGTATTGTCTGGTAGATTGGTACGACAAAATCATAAACTGACCATTAAAGTTTGCGGTTTTTGATTCAAGTTCCGACATTAAAACTTCATGAGATTCTAAACTTTGTTTTCTGGTTTTAAGCACGAAGAAAAAATTTCTGCTGAAAGAATTTTTTTGTTTCGAATCCGACATTGATTTTAAAAAAGGAAAAGAAAAAGAAAAAAATATAATAGGAAAGAAGCAATTGCGTTTGGTAGCTATTTTCTGTAGTAACAGGGCATGTGTGCTGTCACTTAGGTGGGGAGAAAATTGTGTCATTTTTGTCGGTGTCGTTTCGTTTGGCTTTAAAACGCAAAGCCTTGGGAGCACGAGCGTGATCCTGGTGGACTTTGGCTTGTCCAATAGCATTTGGCCATCGGTCTGACATTGCAGATGATTGTAGCACGTTTTCCCGTTGCAACCTTTTCTTAATCCTGGCCAAAGTCCCATGCCCGAGGCCATTGTGAATGCATGGACGCACTGGATTGCACTAAACTAGTGTAAGATATGATACAGAATTACGACGTGTGAAGTTGGTGTGCAGAAAAACATGTAAAAAAAAATGGTCGGAGGCAAGTCATGTGGCAAATGAAAGTGGGTTTATGTTTTCTTTACTTTTTGGCCTGAAAGGGCCCGGAAAAAATATGATGTTTTGTGTGAAGTCGCAAAAGTATAATGTCGTTATAAACAATTCACACTGAGCAGCGCATTGCATTATCAAAATTGAAACACCAACAAACACACAAATAAGGAACAAGCTGTTGCCCTTTGAAGTGGGTGCTCTAAAAATGTATGCTCTTTTAAATATTTTTTCAAGATGGGTGAAATGTGATGTTATCATGTTAGGGTAAAATAGGAAGTTGGGTAATGGAAATCCAATGGAGATTCCAAATTTGACATTTGACATTATCTTGAGGGTTATCTATTGTCTAACTTTGTAATCATTTCATTGAAAATTGATCAGTAGAGCACCACCGAATTATTATAAAAACATTCAATAATAATTTAATTAAAAAAAAAAACAACAACTGAAATCAGCATGTTTCTCTACAAGTAGAAGAAAATTAATTGATATCACAAATTTTATTTATTTAAATACAAATTAACTATTAATGCCGTTATAGAATTTACGATACGGTAATTGAGATTTTAATTAATTTTTAGTTACTGTATTTAATTACACTATCCTGCTTCATTACAGACATTAACTTCTGTAAATCATCCACTCAGCAAGAGATATAAATGGCTAGAAAAATAAGCAAATAAACTGTCTTTTCAAGTTGTTCATCTGTGCTTTTATCGAGTGTTTGCGGACTTGGTAAATTTGGGAGAACCTATTTCTTCGTAGCCACGGAAAGAATGTTTCGCAGCAAACTTGAGGATTTGGTGACTTGTTAAAACTTGGTTCTTTGGGGTTTTTTGTTTATTATTATTATTTTTTTGTCATGGATTGAAATATATTTGCAAGTTTTTTCTCCCTTTTTTTGGGGAGACTTCAATCTTGATGCAAGCTAAAGTGCTGCAGGCAAGATTTCTGCGGGCGTTGCATCAATTTTCCCTCGAGGCATTGTGCGTAACAAGCACTCTAAGACGCCTTCCCATAATTCCTTTTGTCTACCCTCCGCACCCTCCATTCCATTCTCGTGCTCAAGCAAAGTTGAAGTTGGGCAAAAGTTGAGATGAGAGAAGGGGGTAAAATATGACAGCCAACTTCATTTGTGCACAGTTGCAGCATCTGCTGCTTCTAAAACGAATGCTTGCAAATGGGAATTTTTTTGATAGGAAAGTGTGTGGGTTTATAAATAATTCCGAGATGGAAAAACTGTTGTCGTAATAAGTGCAGCAATTGTTTTGCTTCTAACCCATACCAGTAGAATTTTCCAAGAAAAATACAGTATGTTGGGCTAGCTTTTTCATGCAGTTACCTAATGAAGTTCAGCACTACTTGCTAAACTTTTGTTTATGTAATTATATGCTCTAGACTACTAAAATTCACTATGAAGTCCTTAGATTTGGTTTGGAGTAGGGATGCTAACGGGACTGGGAAAATCTCATTCCCGGTCCCGCTACGGGATTCGGGACGAGACTAACATTTTCGGGACCGGGATCAGGAACGGGACTATTGCGTTATAGGTTTGAATTAAAACGGTCTCACTGTAACAGATAATCGATTCAGAATTTCTCCTGATGTTTTAGATGCCCTTTTATTTTTAAGATCAAATTTTGACTTATTGGATTTGATGTGTACGAAATTGTGATATTTATTTTTTGTATTTAATTGAAAATTGGATTTTCGGGACAATGTGGGAATTAACAGCAAAATTTTCGGGATTAGGGACCAATTGGGACTTCAAATTACAGATAATTCCGGGACTGGGGACGGGACTACAGATTCAAAATTCGGGATGGGACCGGACTGAAAATATGGTCTCGTTAGCATCCCTAGTTTGGAGAGATGAGAGAATTAAACAATAATTTTTTATCAAGTCAAGGAATTGTGATTTATTGCATCATCAGTGTAAAGATTCACGTTTTAGTCAATGGATATGGCTATTATCAGAACGTGATCCATACTATAAGATGTTTACAAGCGTACACGAAGGCGGTATGTTTCCGGTGTGAAACTGCAACCCAAACATTTCCTTTGGATAATAAGATAGAATCCTATCCTACTATAAAAGCTTAGCTTAATCCTGCTATTTACAGAGCTGTAAACATTGCTTAAAAGTACTATCAAAAAAATAAAAATACTGTAGATATAAATTACTTTTAACTGCTACTTCAATTTACACTTGGAATCTACGACACGCAACCGTTGCTGTCCATAAAATTTCAAATCTCCACTATAACCGGAAGTGTCATTAAATCCATTGCAATGCAAGCGACCTTATTGACGTCGGTTAAATCGACCAAAGTCGTGCTTGAATGACACAGTTCTTACAGACACAACTGAGTGTGAATAATCAGCCAAACTGTAATGTATCGAATCAATACGGTAGGCTGAACTCTTAATGTGGTTATGATGTGGTCACAATGGAGCACACAGAGAGCCAGACAATTTGATCGATTCGCGCGAACTTTAATACACGTAATGTAAATATTTTCAAATAATCAGAGCGATAGTTATTAGTTATGGTAATTTCGATGATCGTTTATCATTCCTCTTGTTTGTTTTCAAGTTTCGCGATTAAAAATTGTAGCGATAAACAGTGGGGAGCTGATTAGGATTTGCTAGAGTCGCTAGGCAACTGTATTTTTAGTTAAAACTTGCAAGTAAATGATGGAGATGTTTACAAAATCCTCTCGACGACGACGAGGTAAATGCGTCGTGTTGGTGCTACTGGATAAACGAAGGTGTTCATTTGATGGTCGCCGTGGCAACAAAATGCAGAGGAATGAAAAATAAGCCTACAGAGGGATATGCACGACGGGTAAATGACGCAGAAAATATTTACAGTTGGAAGTTGTTGTAAAAAGGGTTTTGGAGTCCATTGAAAAGAGCAAGTTTTTAAATCAAGTCAAATGAGAAGATTTCCAGTCGAATGAGGGCTGCTTCACTCCCAAATAGGCAATGATCTCTTTTCATTGCCCGGGTGGAGAGCCAATCAGGGAAAAGACCCCTGTCACATCTGAACCCTTTACTTTTTTATTCCCCCACCTTCTTTTCCTCATCACATTCACACGACGAATATTTTTGCGATAAAATTTCAGCGACATTTTCCAAAACGAGAAACTCGTATTAAACTTTGTAGTTATACGACATTCTTAAAAGTGTTTAAAACGCTTAAAATGTAATGTTTTCACATCGTTTAAGTTTTATCATTGCATTAAAAAGTAGAGATGGCTATATTTACTTTTTGGCGAGTGCAAGTGTGAGCTTGATGTGTTCAATTTATCATTAAATGGACTTCTTCATTCATTGGTTTGTTTGTTTGATGGTTTTGTAATTGTAATTAAAGTCTTTAACCCAGTCAATTGATCACTTTATCCAATTAAGTTTACATGACTTGGAAATCGACGAGTAGAAATTATTGAACCAAATCAATTCCCATTAGAAGTTAATCCTCGTGATCTCCTAACCGTGAGCGGCCATATTTAATTCTTGTTTTCATTAAGAAACAATCGTGCTTTTACAATCGTGTGTATTTATTTTTCTAATTCCAGTGAGAATTAGAGGCATAAAACAAACGTTTTTAGTTATTAGTTTTTTTTTTTTGTTTTTTTTTTTTAAGAAATTATTAATGGATATTAGAGAAAATTAAAAAAAATATATATTATATTTACATAAATAAAATAAATTTTCACGGATGTAACTTCATAATTTTATAATTAAAATGGAAATTTTCTTTTTGGATATTTTCCTGCTAAAGAACCATGACAGTTGACAATTTAGGTGAGTGATTACATTCATTTGAAAATTCAAAAACGTTTAAGTTTTACGTTGAGAAATAGCGTCACACTCGTTTTGTCACAGCTCGCATTTAACTTGTTTACGAACATTCCGGTTGCAAAATAAAAGTATTAATCTTGTTACTCCAGTTAAGGCTGTTTGACTGGAATTATTTGTGAAATTAACTTTGTTGAATCGGATCCACTATGCTTTTTCTAATTACACAAAAACTTTCAGGCAAATTGGAGATTCGAGTTTGCCTGGTAGTTTTAGTCAACTTTTAGCCATCAGTAGTTGGAAGTATACTCTTGGGTTTCACAAGAAAGGTTAAAAGGTTTGCTTTGGTTATTTGATAAAACTTTTTTCATTTTATCATTTTCAATGGACTTAATGTAAATACTGTGTACCTGTATTTAATCTATCTGTGCATTGCTGTAGTAGATCTAATGACATGAAACGATGTGATATTTGAATAGAGAGGAATAATTGCTATAGTGAAAAAACATGTTTTTGTTTTGAATTTTAATTTTCAGCCTAATATCTTAAGATCTTTTAATACCTTGTTTGCACTGCCAACATAATCTTAATAATTTTTTAATCTACTGTACTTTAAAAAAAAAAATTTAAATGACTCCAGAATCGATTAATAAGCTTAAGCTGAACAAAACAAAACAAAACAAATATGGCATTAAGATATAATGGTTGTTCTAGTTTACATCATTTTAACACAATGCAATTTTCTAGGTCTGGATGAAAACAAGTTAAATCCACTTTTTTCCTGGTGTACGGTAGTTGCAATCACTGGTTTGTAATGTTAATTGGATTATATTGTAGCTCAAGTTTATTAACTTGATTCAACTTTTGAAGTAATATTAGTTTCAGCAAACACTAAAAAAATAAAAATCTTAGCACAGAGCATTTTACTCAGACAATTTTGAAAAACAGCTTGCAACATCTAAATAATAATAATAAAAATAATTACTGTAACATGTGAAAAATAATTATAACTTCCAATAATGATAAATAGTGATAATGAGAACGAGGTCATTTGATATACTAAACACCACACTGGTAATATATGTTTTATTTTATAGTGAATGGAAATACTAAAATGTATTTCCCTAATTGAGTTATGTTTACATTACGAGGCAATAAAAGTATACAATTTGTGACAAAACAATTTCTTGTTGTCAGAAGAAAACATTTATCAATGCATGAGGTTTAACTTGCGAATCAATGAAATTTTGATGAGTCACTCCAATACACATGTGTGTTGAAGTCACTCAATATAAGCCAGATTTAAAAGTAATACATACTGTATGTATTACTTTTACTATAAATGTTTGATATTATTTTTGGTGTAACGCTACAAATACTGTTCAGTATATCAATAGGTATCATACTCAAAAGAATATCATGAACTAAGTTTTTCTAAACACAAGCTTCACAACTCTTGTGGTATTGGCGCTTGCAATTTCCGTCATGTAAACAAGGTAGTCGTTTACTGCGCAAACAATCTGTATAAGCAGGGTTTTCCTGCAATATACTGGATTACCCTCACGCCATTCTTTCTGTTTTAGGTAAACATTACCCCAGAATTTAGCATATTATACAAATATAGCTTTAACTTAATATCGAAAATGGCTGCTGTATTTTTTTTTCTTACGTGGGTGAAGGGGTAGAAATTTATGTGCATTGTATGAATAAACAAAGAGGGTTATATATACGGAGAAGGTGATAAGGACAGAGTCCCCGTGACTGCGGGCTGCATAATTAAGGCGGGGAAGGTTGAGAAAGGGTGTGTGTGGATTTGTGTCGTTTGCTGTCGACTTGAAATGGATCGTAAAAGGCGCGCGCACGAAGCGGCGTCTCATAGGAACGCCGTCGGATGCGCGGAGAAGGGAGGAGATTGCAATTTTCTCAAACACTGCAGGACACGCAGCTCAAATGTTTGCGTTGCTTTGGCAGGTGGGGGGGGGGGGGTGTGGAGGCGAAACAGTGGGCAGATCAATAATTTTTTTTATTTTTTACAATTTTTTATTATTTATTTTATTTTGTTCGGATGTTTCGTTAAACAACGAAAATATGGACGAGTAATTGGTTTCCTTTGTGTTGCGAGATGGGTTTTTTGTTGTGGGATTTTTGCAAACAAAGCGGATTGATCAACAGAAGTCATCGATTGATTTCGTCATGTCGAGAAAGAGAAATGTTTTTGTAAAAATTTAAAAATTTAATTTATGTTGAAATAATGTTGCATTAATGTTATAATTACAAAATACAACGTTTACGTTGAAGTAAAAAGAGATTTCAAATGTTAAATTGATAAATTGGTGCTTCACTGCATTACACTTGCTATTTTGAGTACACAAAATGGCTCATTAAATTTAGACAAATAAACAGGGCAAAATTGCTATTATAGACGCTTGAAATCAGGTAAATTGATTTAAAAAATTTCAATTCACTCATTGCTACGTGTATAATTGTTTTCGGCACTCTTGTTTACTACTTTTAACTCGCAATTTTAAGTGCGCCTGTAATAAAAATGTAATTTTCGTATTCAGATTGCGTAATTAAAAGGAACATTTTGCAATTTTTTTGTTGTTTCGGTTGAGTTTTAGCGAGTTGGGGACGATGAAGATGGGGTGAGGGTGAAACGAGCAAGATTGGGCGTCGGTCCAGGTGAATTCATAAGGTTTGTAGGTGTGCGGCTACACTGTGTTTATTTCTTTTTATTGGTTTTTTATTTCTCCTCTTTCACCACAGCTTCATTACATGCGGGTGTGATGTGAGTATTTTCCGCGCGTTTCTTCTCATTTCGGGCTACCTGCAGTACTGTGCACCTCTTGTGTCTCCCCCTGTGTGCGATCTCGGTGTGAGAAGGAAGTCGGCGATAAAAAATTAAGAGTCATCCCTTCCCGCGCCACTTTCTTTCTCTACTAACTTTTTGTTTATCTGAACTCATTGCAGCAGCATTGCGGGACAATAAATGAATTTTACAGTCGAGTGCGCGCGCGCACGTGCAAAGTTGTTGGGGTGCCATTTGTAAAGGAAAACAAAAAGAATTTTGATGTGTAATTACCCAGATTTAGTGGGGCCTTTAGTGGGTAACTGGGGCCAACGCTTCTTACGAAGAAGTGGCCAGGCAGTTTGAGTAGTGGGGTGGAAACTTACACCACGTGCGAGGAAAACAATTAGCAAACAGCCAGAGAGGTCGAGGGTGGGGGGATTGGCAAGAATGGAATTAAATTTGTAGAATAAATAATGAAAAAAAACAAAAAAAAACACGTGTCTGGTGGTTGGTTGGTTGGTTGTTTGTTTGTTTATTTATTTATTTGTGAGTGTGGGGTTGTGGAAGTTGAAGTTCGAGATTGAAAATGTGAAGGAATTTGCATTGGAGTTGTGTGGGAATAAACTACTGTACTTTCAGTGGTTTATTGTGGAATTGTTTTTTTGTCGTAATTTCAATTTGGGAGTTTAAAAGAGGAAATGGTGTGTAAAATTGCAAGAAAAAAGAATTTAAATTTGTAAAATTGTTGGAGTTTTCCAAGTGAAAATGGTATTGAATTTAAAGCGCAACTGTTTTTAAAATTTAGTTTGGTATTGAGAAAATATGTTTTTGCAAGATGTTGAAATTTCTGTCAATATTTTTCATAAATTTCTAAACTTTTTTAACTTTTATTGCTTCAAAATTCACAGATATTTCAAAGTTTTGTGGGATGGTGCGGTATTTACTTTATAAACTGTTTGGTTTAGTTTGAAAATGGGGTTATGTACAATAGGAAAGTGATTCGTGAAACAGAATAACGAAGTATTCAGAACGGAAAATTGGTCTAAACGTCGGAACCCCATTGTGGAGAATTAGTTGACCGTGAAACTGAAATGTCCAGTGCAGAAATTGTAAATGAAGCAATGCATTCAGGGAAATTAAATTCAAAAGTCGTCTACCAAATATCAATATATCAGTGGAGAAAACTGAACTTGAACTATTTGAAAAGATTAACGTGGATTATCATTATATAGCTAACGAGAAGAGCTTCCCAACTGGGAAACCACGGATTGTTATGAAATTAATATATTGAAGCTTGATTCAAAGATAGTGCTTCTTGGTATTGAAATGGTTTTTGATGGAAATTCTTAACATTTCAATAATAAAACAAAACGAAACAATTTCATAATTTGTCTTTTGTATGTCGCATATTACCTATCATTGATTTTATTATTTTTGCTTTCAAATTTTAGCAGTAAGTGGCAAAATATAGAAAATTAAATAGCATTTTTAAAACATTACGATCGTTTCTCATAGTATACTTGTATACTACCTGCATTCACAAAGTCAATTGCAATAGTTCGTATGAAATATTATTTCACAATATGGTTTTATAAACAGATTTATTTCATATGAACTAGTGCAACTAGTCCTATATGACATTGTGAATGCAGTTAGTAAAATCTGCAAATAGTTTTATTTTTACATCGACGTTAAAAAACAATCCTTTTTTGTGATTACTGAGAAAAGAGCCAAGCAGTGCAAGATGATTCTTTTCCTAACGGTGGTGTACATCGAAGGTACATAAAGGCACAAGGTTAGCAAAATGGCCACGTGAAGCAGGGCGGAGGTGGGCAGCGATTTTTCCTGCTGATGCAGCATAATGTGAGCCACATTCACATTCAGCTCGGATTTTTGTTCACTCAACCGCGAAGAGGCGGGAATTTGGTGGAACCTTCCAATATCAATCCCAATCTCCCTCCACCCCATTTCTCTCTTTCACATTCCCAGTTGGCCAAAAATGGCCGTTTTATTTATTGGAATATGTTTGGTCGAGTATGAAAAGGAGTTAGTTTGCGGCCCTGACATGTAGAAAAAGTCCAGAGTTGATTGCGCGGCCCTTTGGCCCTTTGCCAAACAAGTGAGTCGAGTAGATGGCGTGGCACCTGGTGCAAGTTGAAAGCGGGCAAAGTCTTAACTGCAAACAAGAAAGTTGTGCCTGCAGGCATCTTCCCAAAGGAGTTGATCTGTTTTACATGCAAATTGAAGAAGAGAAAGATGATCGAGTTAAAAAAAATGAAGATGGACTCGCAAGTAGATCGCTGTAACGAGGGTGGCGCGAAATGAAAAAGATAAAAAAAATAGGTTAACGTTATTATTTGACGCTTTAAAGTCATTTGAAAAGTTCAAGTCATTTGGGTGCACAAATGTGGTACGTTCTGTGAGCATTTTTTATTTTAAGAATCGAGTGATTTGAGCGTTACATCAAAAGTTCGTTTTTGAAAATGAGGTGAGGAAAGTTGCGGTGTAAATGGAATTGCGTGGCTGTGGAGAAGTAAATCCAATAGTTTCGATTGCTAGTGGATGCTTGACGTGTTGTAGTTTAATGAGATTAATTAATTGGCTTTGATATGGAGCTCTCAAGCAATACTTGTTGAATTTTTTTTTAACTGCTCCCAACATCTAATATTCATCCTTTTTGAGTTTAAGTTAATAAGTTTGGATTTAAGGGAGTTTGCTTGATTCTAAAACGTGGGAAAAATGAGATAGGGATTAAAAGGTTAACTTTAATGGACTTTTTGTGAAAGATTATAAATGGCAGCTTTAAAAGTTCATTCTTACTGCTGTTTATGTTTTCTCCAGATGACCTGTGACTTGGAATTACTATTTTTCTCAGGTAACTGCGGTTTTCTGGATTATTAAAACTTCTTGGTTAGAACTACGTGTTGATGCGATAATTTTCTAACTTCTGAATATCTCTTCAGTATTCTTACCAGTTGATGTTGTAATTGTCTTGTCTATGCGAATGAAATGTAAACACTTTTAAAGCTAACAAGGAGACCTTCTCGACTTAAGGGTAATGAAATCGCCCCAAATTGATACAAAACAATTATCAAACTGAATTATATTATTTCCTAAAATTATTTTTGTCAGTGCTCAATACAGTGAGAGATAATGGCATTTAAAGTTTGCATTATAATCAAAGAGGTTGTTATAAAACTTGTGCTATTGCCATACGTTCCTATTTATACATGTTTCTATGCATGATAAGCTGTCTAAAACAAAATTGACTCACTCAAACTCAATTAAATGAGTGCAGCTTTTATCACTACCTCAATAATGCAAACTTTGAATGCAATTATATCTTATTGTATTGAGCACTGACAAAAATAATTTTAGGGAATAATATAATTCAGTTTGATAATTGTTTTGTATCAATTTGTGGCGATTTCATTACCGTTAAGTCGGGGAGTCTCTCTTTGTTAGAAAAAGCGGATTCAAACGCTAATAATCGTATTAAATTGTATGTACTGTTCAACAACTGTGGCCTTTGGCGTACAAACTTAAGGGATTTTAACGAGTAACGAAGGTAACAGGAAATTTTTAATAATTAATAATTGTATACACTGCAAATAACACTTACAGTAGGTGGGTTCGTTTGTTACAGAGTATTTGCACTTAAATATCGTTTAAACTAGGTGGGTTCGTTTTTTATTTGCACCTGTGTACAGTAAATATCGCTTAAACTGGTTTAAAACTAGATTTACACACTTTTGGCGGCCACTTTTTCAAGTTAAATCGAAAATAATGAGAAATTTACACTAGCTGCATTCACAAAGTCAATTACACTAATTCATACTTTGCGAATGCAGCTAGTAGTTTTTACATTTGTGTAAATAATAAACGAACCCACTTGATTTAAAACGAGATTTACACATTTTTGGCAGCTATTTTTTTCGGGTTAGATCAATTAAAATGAGAAATTTACACAAGACTAATTATTATCTGCACTAAGTTACAGATGCAAATAATAAACGAACCCACGTAGTAACTTTAAATCCATGACAAGAGTCTGTAATTTACAATAGTGAAGTTGTGGTGTTTTGGCTCTCTCGCATCTACTTGTACTTCACACCTTCTTTTCACATATAAAGTACTGTAGTGATCAAAGTGATGACTAACGATTATTTGTTTATCGTTCCATTAGCAAGATAAGCCCTAACTGTAACTACATTCCTTTGCCGATAACGATCTTAATGCGTTCGAAGCACAATAACATCTCGTGGGATTACTTCATTGTAACTGTAATTCAGGGATTAATAACACAATATACAATTAACATGTTTTTCAACTCAAAAGTTTTGCAAGTTTCTACTTTCCTTTCATTGCAATGCAGCAGCACCTTAATCTTTGGACGCATTGGGATGAATCGAAAGTCATTTACGTGAGGGAAAGTGCGTAATGCCGTTCGCTTAGGGTTGTTAAAAATGGGCGAGTTTTAATGCGCCTCATTGTAGCCGGTGGATTAGCGAAGAATGGGCGCGAAGTGAGTTTGCGGAAAATGGCGTCGGGCATTCCATTAGGCGATGTTAGTCGAGGTAAGAAGCAAGTGCGCTAAGTGATTGAGACTTGTCTCAGGTATAATCTCCAGGGGTCATCAAGTCGTTAGCTTAGCTTGATTACAGGTGTAGGAGGAAGTGAATTAAGAAAGTAGGGAAAGAAGAAGAAGAAGAAAGTTGACCAATCGTATTAGTTTTCGCAGTGGAAGGGGGAAGGGGCGTGGGGGCTTAAAATGGGGTTGGGTTAAGGTATGAAGGTGAAGGAGGAATGCAATAAATATGGCTGGGGGAGTTATACTGGTTGGAAATAGATAAGAAAAGCATTTCTCTTGAAATATTTGACGGGAGAAAACAATTTATTTACTTCCTTTTTGTTGTGATATTGGTTTGATTTAAGAAAGGTTACACTCCGGCGCTACAAAGGGGATTCCTCTGTTCACTTCCTGCGACGCAACGTCGCAATACTTTATCTGTTGTGCAAGGAAAATATTCGCTTTAACGGCCTTTTCTTTTCTTTGTTTCGCTGCAACGAGGCCCGCTTCTTATTTATGGAGCTGTGTGAGTTCCATTTGTACCGGACTGAAACATTGCTCCACTTGTTCTTCTTCATCGGTGCCGAAAACTCCGCCTTAAATACCGGGTTCGGCTTGACTGCAGTGTTACTGCAAATTTATATTGCTTGGAGCAGGAAGCAATTAGATTTTTTTTAATTGGATGGGGAAATTGATTTGCAGTTTTGTGAACTTTGGGTGAAAATTAGCAAGCGTAATGATATAGGTGGGGATTTAAAAAAAAAAAAAATAAAAAAAAAAATCCAATTTTGTCGATGGAAGTGAATTGGGAATTATCGGATTATTAGCGGATCAGGGGAAAAGTGCTTAAGAATGTTTAACTCTCGTTCAATGCTAAATAACATTTACATTTGTGAAATTGCTATTCTAAAGGCGAATTTGCACTGTAGAATTTTAACAAAGAGTGTTCTTTCACCGGTGGAAAAATGATCGTTTTAGATTTTAACTTTTGTTCCTTAAACTCGATTCGCTTTCGTATTTCATTCTTAGTTCTTTGGAGATCAGCCAATCAGCTTTTCTGCTACACTCAGCTAGGTTTGGAGTAGAATAGAATATTTATTCAATGATTATGTCGCTTTTTCTTTTAAATGTCAATTTTAGACATTTTTTCGCCCCTGGTGGCAAAATTCCGGGAAAACTGAATCGTGATGAAATTTTAATTATCTCAGAATATGGGTAACCACGAACTGACCTGACATGACATTTCGAGGGTTAATGACATTGAAATGTCAATAACTCGGGGTAAAAAGAAAAAAAATAATTTCATCAACATTAATTTAAGACAATGTGGAATTTCGGGATGAGAAACGAGCTGAAGTTGGGAAACGTAAGAAATTGCACTCGGTTTGTATTTTAGCGAGAAATTGCGAGAAGAAAAAAGGACGAGAAAAATTAAATAGAGTGTGGTCACGTGACTAGCGGAACATGACCCCCTTCATTTTTCTTATCTGGGCCCCCATTCTAGCGGAGGAAAAGCAAGAATGAGACACGTGGTATTATTCTAGTTGGTTGATTTTCGTGAAACAATGACCTCGCTGCAACGAAGTGGGTTTTTTCTCGTAATTCGCCGTAGCGGGGTCGCGGTGTTAATACCCATTCAGGACATTGAGTCTGGAGCTGATTGTCATTCCGTATAACGGGGGGAAGATTGTTCCGTTGCTATGGAGATGGTCGCCCTTAGCAACGCAATGAGTGAGATGAGACATTTCAATGGTTGTCCTTGCGAGATAAAAGCCACGTTGCAAAATTACTTGGCGTTCGCGTCCCGGCCCTGCGCCGCGCCACCCCGTCTTCCCATCTCTTTCTCTCAAATCACGAGCAACGACGGGGCTTTGAGGATCCAAGGTCCGGGGCTTTAGGAGTCTTCGCTCGGGATTTCGAGCATGGCTCACCGATCACGTGACAGGACACGCCGCATTTTGAGTCCTCAATGCCGGGTGAATTTTGCTATCTCTTCGAGGAAGGAAAGGAATGGATGTAAGAAGTCGAGCTCGGAGAAATTATTTCCGCCGAAAAAGAGACGGTGACGTCACAGGCGCACAGGTGGTGCGCGCTCCGTGTCGGCTCGGGATTCGTCGGTGCTTTGGGGTTGATGGAAGTGTATTTTTAACGTGAGGTTGTAGCGAGCGAATTTGTTATATTTTACTAATTAAAATTCATTAGTCTCTTGTTGTTGCGTTGTTTCTGGTTTGCGTCATAAATTAATTTTTACAAGTTGTTTCATTACATTAGCGGAAGCAAATGAGAATTTATTGTCGCAGCCACTCGGTTTTGCACAAATTAACTCGCTGTGTAAAAGGATTAATTCAATTTTGTTGACAAAACGGTGGATTTTATTAAAAGTTATCGCGACGACACCTCGTTATCGCTCACACTGTCGCAACGGAATCCGCCGATGCGATTGTTGTGGAAAATGCGATGTTGGCGGTTTGGCTGTTAACGAGATTTCGCTTCAAAAGAATTCAGATAGCGTCGTCTCACTTTTCTAAAACTCTTACGTTTGCTGACGTTTAAATTAAATCGCTCTGCTAAATCTGGTTTCCTTTTACTAGGGGGGGGGGGGGAATCGCAATTATTTGTTTGATCATTTCACGGGCTATAAATTGTACAATTAGTCACTAGGCGGCGCTCGACATGTCAGTTGTCTCACTATGTGGCCTTAAAGTGGGTTGGTCATCAGTTTAGGGGCACTAAACAGTATATTTGTGCCACTTGTTGATGCTAAAAGTGGTCATTTTATCATTTAATTGTGTGTAATTGTGGATAACTGTTACAGCAGTAAAATGGCGTGCAGTGCGATGAAATTAAATGGTCAGATTTAAGGCCATTGTGTGTACACCTATATTCATAAATTGCAACTTTGTAATGAAAAGAGCAGACAAAGGAAAGAAAAATGTAGCCGGAAGGAAAAGAAAAGGCAAAAGCCAAAAGATAAATATCAAGTCCAAATTGCGAGTAGCAAAGCTCCTGTTTATCTAAATGAGGCATAATTACAATTCTGGGGCTTTACTTCTTTAGGTAAAAAAAAAAAAAAGTTTCAATGTCTTAAATGTTGAAGACGAACTTTAAAATAATATTAAAAGGTAAGTGAACTCAACTGGTTTAATATTAAAAACGAATTTACTCATTCCAAATAATAATGACGTTGCTAGCTGTTCCTTATAGCCTAAATTAACTGCAAATTTCTATTCAAACGCATGGACAACTTATGTTACAATAGGCGGCATTTATTGTTGTCAGCGCTGATTCAAGATTTAGTTTTGGGATTCTTTGAGAATGAAATTTCGAGTTGACAAACGACATTTTTTACTAAATAATTATTTTACTTTATTAAATATTTGTGATGAGTATATTTATTTATTTATAATAATTTTGTTATATTTTAGAATAAAAGTTTTACATATTATGGAATTTACCATTTATTTATTAAATCCATTATTCTTTTAATACTTTGTTTTTGAAAAATTTATAACTGAAAAGTGAATTGCAACTGGTTTAATGCCTGAGAAATTGCCGTTCAATGTTTTGAACTCGGGTGATAGAGAAAGAGGGAAAAGGGCTACAAAAACAGAATGATGTCAATAACGTTTTATTATGTGTGCAATTTGTGTAAAATGGCGGGCAAAAAAGGTTGCTATTGTTTCATATTGTGACAATTTGTTGCGCAACACTGGGTTCGAGACAAGGGAAATGTCGCAAGAAAGTGCTCCCTTATCGCTCTCATTACGCAACAGCAAACTGGCCTAAAGGATGAAGTATAAAAGAATAATGTGAGCAGGACAAGACGAAGAAAGGAGAGGAAAATTTGTTTTTTTTTTTTTTTTTTTTTTTTTTTTTCCCCCTTTTTTTCTTTCTTTATTTATTTTTTTTTTTTTTTTTTTTTGTGTTCATGTGTGGAAAGACAAAGAAAATGTGAAAGGGAATTGAATTTGATGCTACACTGGAAGATGAGATTGAGAACGAGACAGAAATGACAATTACAATGCTTGAGTTACGTTCTGGGAGATGAAATATTACAACGTTTTTTAGTTTTTACCACATAACTTATTTCAGACAATTTTTTAATTTTTTTGACGTGGAAATAAAATGTGAAGTTACTGTGTTATAAGGTGTCGCTGCAGAATTGGCAAGTTTTGGTCTTTATACTGAATATTGCAGTAAGTTGGTTGATTAAGGGACAGATGACATTTATTGGTACACTGATGGCTAAAGGAGTAATCTAGTGTAGTGTATATCTTGACCAAAAGAAGTGGACATTTCTGCTAACATAAATTTATAAGCACTACACTAAAACTTGGAAAGGAAAGCGCAAGTGGTGTTTCATTTAGCTTTTGTTGTTTGTTTGTTTGGAGTCTTGAGGAATTTCTAGAGTTGTACGGTAAATGCAAAGATTTCAACTGTTTAACTGTGGCATTTTAATTTCAAGTTATAGTAATATTAATACATAAGTGATATTATGTAATTTACATTAGGCGCTTTCAATGTTTTTTGTTTTTGCTATTTATGCTGTTTTTATTAGAAAATGGTGTAATAGTATACCATATTCTAAAAACAGCAAAAACAAAAGCCATTGAAGGCGCTCATTGTAAGGCGAACATTATGGACACACAAGGTGTAATTCAATATTTACAATAGTGTAAAAAACCGAAACTTGGAAAAATTGCATGCTTAGTACATCGTTATTGCTGTACTTCCATGCTTTTTATGCAACAACAAATGTTGACTCCTTTTTATAGAGTATAAAATGCTATTGAAGGGGATACTGCATGAACAGTGGTTCAAAAGGTCGAATGGAGTAGCCACATCTATAAGAAAAATCAAAATCACGCCAGCAAGAAAATAATCTTCATAAATGCAATTTATTCAGCAACATAAAGGTTTTAACTAATTTTTCCATTTCATCACCACTCTTTAACAATACAGTCAGTAGTTTTTTCCACTGTAACTGACATGAGACATCCCAAGTTGTAAAATGTAAATGACTTGCTTCATTTGCAATTCTCAACAACCATGCAGTGTTGTTCTTTCTGTCTGAATGCGTTTTTGAATTTCCAAAAACACTTCTAAGCACAGACACACGATACTTCACAACTAGAAACGGTAAATTTGTGTACATAGCCTTACATTTGTAAATATAAACAACAAAATATTTCCGCGAATACTAGAGTACCGTCATCAAGTGTGAGTATTTACAGACTAAACTGCCTTGGGAATTTGTTGTTCTTAAAGATCAACACAGTCATGGAGCAAAGACTGTTAAGAAAACATACTTGGATTTAATAATGTTTGTGGTGTGATTTTCGTCAATATGAATCAATTTGAGGACAGAGTCGACAAATATCTATAAACGCAGAACCTTATTGAACCAATTTAACACTAAAATTGTTGGGGGAAAGGCATTAATAAAGTAAATTGAACATGAAGCAGAGTTGATGCAATCGAGGTGTTCTTTTATTCAAGAGCTGAGGCAACAACAATCAAAAAGTTCCATGCCCCGTGCAAAAAGAGGTTGATAAACATGGCAGACATTGATTTGATTGCGTTTGGCCAGTTTAATCTGGTTCACAGGCACGTCCTAGTATTACAGTCAAGTGATTCGCTTGTTTTGTCTCACTGATTGACTCCACGTTTCCCATTTACAACGCGAACAGGTGACAATTTAAAGTAATCAGCTTTTCCATTCAAATGTCATCACTCGCGAACAAATGATCTCCACTTGTGTTTTATTTCTCAACTTCATAACGTTAAAACTTTAAATTCGAGATATAAAATAAAAATAAAAGAAATTTTTTTTTTTGAAATGCACAATGAAGTCGACATGTGTATTACCATTTAGCCCGAGGTTTTAATAAAAGTAAAAGTTTTTATGGATTTATTTTTTTATTTTCTTTTTATTCTTGTTTTATGTCGGGGTGGATTGATGCCACTTGAATCCTCGAGAGAAATTGAACGGCTTAGCCGTCGTCCTTTTAATCCGTTGATTAAGGTGCAGCGGTGTCCAATTAATTACTGGCTCTTATTGCTAGAACGGTGGGTTTTAAAAATGGCTACACTGCTTGTTTTTGGGATGAGACATGTTGGAATGGAGCCATCTCTTTAAAACCAGGCTCAAGTTTGTTAACCTTGCTGTTTATATCAATTGATTACGAGTAAAAATTGCGGAAGGATGGGCATTACTTCCAGTCAATGCTTTTGCTTCGAGTGAAGTATTGGAATCAATCATAAGTTTTGTTTTTTGAGATCTTGGATCTATAAAAAGAAAATTCAATATAAATCCAGAGAACGATAGTTGCTCGCAAATGTTTATTTTTAATATAATATAACATAAATAAATGAAGTTTTTCGTTCTGCAATGCAACTTTCAGCAGCTAAAACTGCACTTTCGGTTGCTTTTAGAGAATATTTAAAGTCATTAAAGCGTGGCGATACAGTTCTGACTATCATTCCTTGTTCACAAAACAATAATTTGCTTTAAAATGTAATGAGTCATTAAAATCAGCTGTTAGAACAAGTTATTAGTTGAGTGAATTATGAAACGATTATTGTCCAATAAGAGGATATTGAAGCAAGGAAGTTAAGAGTAACTGGTTAATTTAATGCCTGAAATAAGCAATTATCCTAAGAGGGTATTAGACAAACATCTGCTACTGGACAATGTTCCAGTGTCGGCTCAGCCTTTATCTTGCACATCGGCGTTACTAGATGTCGTCTGATTTTAATTCAATGACCTTTAATTCAACCCTATTTAACGCTGAAGCGCCTTAGTGCCTTGTGTTTGCAATTTAAAACCGAAAAAGTCACTTACGGTTGGATTTAATTTTTTTTTTCAATTATGAATAACTACTAGTATAGTAAAAGATTCATGCTTGGATGATTAGTGATTGCTTCCTGATCGGAAGTTGCACTTTAGTGATTTCTGAATTGTAAAATTTAATAAAATTGATCTAATCCTATTGAGTTCAACCATAAACCTACCGTACCCCTAATTACGAAAATGATTTATTAAACAAAATTTTTTACACAACTCTGTCATCTTTACTTAAAAGTGATCGAATATCCTCAAAATTCTCTTTACAGTTTCGCAAACACAAGGTTTCACAATTTGCTAAGTTTACTCTCACTATTGGTTTAGCTCGCATTAAACAAGAGACTTGGGGAAGCGCGAGTGTCACAGACTTACAGCAACAGCACGAATTGAAGGCAGGTGAGATATGCCACCTGCCATTCCCATGCCTTTTCTCTGCGTCCTTCTTCCTCCTTTTTACCCTTAATGAATTGAGTTGCGAGGGGACGATGGGGGTTGATTCGATGTTATCTCGCGTGAGTGACATGGAGGCAACTTCTTTCTGTGACCTGTGATTGATCATTATCGGGAGAGATGCGAGTGCAACACTTCGGAAAAGGGACAGTTGCACGTGTACACGAGGCGGCCCGAACTGCATGAATAATTCACGACGTGTTTGTTGTAATGAGGTGTGCACGAGTGGCGTCATTTGTTGGCGTGGGTGGGAAAACTATGAATATTTTACAATTCAAATAAAATTTAATCTGCTTTCCTCTCGCCTCTCGTCCCCGAATCTGTTTACAATAGATGGACCAAGTGAATGAAACAAATTCACATTCGAGACAAATTGCACTGGTGCGTGTGCCGTATGTCACGTGACTTCGTGCCAAGATGCAAAATGCGTATCCGATTCGGGGAGAGATGAGTGATGTGGGGGAAGAAGAGAAATAGTTTTTTTTTTTAAATGAAATGTGTGCGAGTTTGAATGTGGTTTTCAAAGTTGGAGCTTTTAATTGTTAACGGTATCCACATCTGTGTTGCTTCTTACGAGGAAATGACAAGTTGTAGGCATAAGTGCGTATGAATATTCATGAAATTAATTTTGAAGAGGTTTTTGTATTTTTATTTTAAAATTTAAACGAGGTTTAAAGAGAAGAGAGAAGAAGAATAGAAATGGTTGGAGCGAGCTTTTCCGGTTGTCTTGTTGGCTTGTCTCATGAATTTTTAAATGCAATGGATATGATGTAAATGGAGCTCGGTTTGCTCTGCAATTGCGAGTGGAAAAGAAATTTTGTGTTTTCGAGTTGTGTAGGTGTATGTTTCATTTTTTATGTTGCGTTTTGGTTTAAATTGAGGTTTTATTCTTTTATTTTGGATTTGAAAAGGCTAGATGGTGGGTTTTGAAAGGTAATTTGCAGAATGAACTTTCAAGAAGAAGAAAATGGTAAAAATTGGTGTTTTGCCATGTTTAAAAATAGATGGAAATTGTATTAGCTTGATTAATTTTTTTGTAAATTAAATTTATTTTAATATTTAATAACATGTAATCAATATTTGATTGTTTTTTTTTTCTTTCTTTCTTTCTTGCTGATTTGATTAAACATTTTTTTAGGATAGGGTTGGTTGTTAGGTAAAGTAAAGTTTAACTTCAACAGCAGCTTTTTAATAACAATCAAGCGACTTGGAAAATTTAATACATTTTTCTCGCAAAATTGAAGCCATGTTTTTAAAACGCTCTTTTCGCTGCTTCTGTGAACTAATGCTGGAATCAGAGTTAATCAAAATCAAGACTATGTTTGCTTGGGGTTATTATTATTTCATTATTATTGCATTTCGTTGTTAAAAATGCAGTTGTATTTAGATAGTTAAAAAAAAAAGGAAAAATTGAGGTGAAAATGTTTGAGAAGAGCAATAAAATGTATGTGCTTAATCCGTTAAGTGCGCTTAAAGAAAAAACAGTGTGTAAAGGGTTGAGTAGAAGTGACTGTTTGAAATGTCGTTTTGTGTTAAGCTGAGGCCTGAAGAAGTGTGTCCTGAGCTAATTTGATTAAGAAGGAGGCAAAGTAAACAAATGAAAGGGGATGTAGATAAGGAGGTTGGTGATAATAAGAAAAGAAGGATGAAGAAGTAGGAGTGAGGAGTGAGGGCTGGGTTGCAGGGGATGAGAACGCGTGCAATTTCAAAATCAATTAGGGTTAATATGTGATTTGACGGTGGCGAATGGAAAAGTGTTAAAGTTCATTGGCAAGTAATTAAAAGCAGATCAGCAAAACGGCGGAGATTTTCGAAACACGACGATGCTATAATTTGTAATCATTTTTTTTTTCTAAGGAGAGGGTAGATTTTGTAGAAAAAGGTTTATTGATTTTGTTTAAATAAGGGATTTAGTGTGAGTTTCAGAACGCGTATGTGTGTGTTGATCACTGTTTTTAATTTCGCATTAAAGGAGTGTGTAAATAATTTCAATATTTGGTGCGAAATGAGTATGAAATAAGATTTATAAGGTCTTTGCTTGCATTACTTCAAACATTAAAAATACTTTTTTTTTTACACGTGAATTTTGTGTTTGGATAATTAAAATTTTAGTTCACATTTATACTTAACTTTTTTTTCTTTTTAGAATATTATAATGATATGATAATATTGGAATATGAAGCAAAAAAAAAAAAAAATTCCTGAGGCTTGAATTTAAGAAAATGTTCATATTTTTCACATTTTACACTGACAGTCGATTTCATGCCAAATTTACCTCATTAATAATCATCACGGACGCGAATTCACATCTGCCAAGTCGGAATTAAGCTTTAAAGTTGACTGTTGTTTTCATACCTCAATCGATGGATATTTTTGTAGAATTTGAATATAGTTATTTTGATTAAGAGAGAGATTTGCTACGCACAGAAGAAGCTGGAGGGTGTCGCACATCGCCAAAGACTAGCTCTTGTATGTGGGCTTGACGTCAGGGGCGGAAAGGGGTGCGGCGGCGGCAGAGAACAATGGCTGTCAGCGCGAGCAACATGGCAGAAGGTTGTGTGGAAATGGGATTTTGTCAGTGTGTTGTCGCGGCCTTGAATGCGAGCATGGGACAGAGAGAGAGCGAGAGAGAGAGAGAGCGAGAGAGAGAGAGAAAGAAAGAGAAAAAAATTAATTCTGACTGGGAGAAAGAGGAAAAGATGAGACGGCACGAATCAGCATGACGTTTGATCTTCTTTTGTGGGAAAAATAAGAAAATGCAATGGAAATTAATCTCGCTTTAATTAAGTTAAATTTTATTTAATTAAGCGGGTGTGGTTGGAGGATGTCGGCTCAAGTAACGAGATAAAACGAAAAACAACAATCAATTAGGTTTTTTGGTATACGAGAAAATCGGAAGCCATTTTGAATTTCGGATTTTGAAGGTGATGCAAATGAAAGTTAAAAATAGGCTAATGAAAAAAGTTCAGGGTTTTTCTATGTGCAGGTTAAAATAAATTTTTAACTCAAGAGTATCCACTGGGGAAGCCAAAAGCCATAACAGTGAAGTTTTTAAATTAGTCTTATTCTATTAGACGAACGCGGGGGATTGGACGAAGGACAATTGAATTGCATCTTCACCCTCGTCGTCTTAACCCATCTTCTCATGACGGAAGTGAAAAGAAGTGGGAGCTGAAAAAAATGAGAAGGGGAGGGGAAATTCGATATGTTTGGCGAGAAATGAAAGACCGTTAAAAATATATGGCATTGCTCTTCGTCGACGTTGATTTTTTTTTTCTTTGTGAGAAGCAGATGGTGAGAAATGAAATTTATTTTATTATTATTATATATATATTTTTGGTTTGAGATCGTATTTTTCAAAAAAATCCTTGTGAACTTCATTTCCAATGGGGTTTACTTTACAATAAGAGAAGCACGTTTCAAGTTTTTATAAGGGAACCATACCTGCTGTAAACACCGCCATAAAGTGTTTTACTTCTTTAGTTTATAACTAAACTAAGTGCTAAACTCATTCATCTCTTATTAAAGAAGCGTCAGATAGCTATTAAATACATTTAACAGCTTTGGAAAGGAGTAAATAATTGCCCAGTTTGTTCAGCAGAGCTTCGCTTATTTTTATTTTCATTTTTTAACGCGAAATTTAAGTCTTCGATTCACCTTATTTTTATTAGGTGAGAAAAGCCAGCAATGGCGGCAGTGAAAAATTTGATACTGCTATCTGACTTGAGCAAATGGTTCATTGACAATATGTGCTCGTCGCATTAGTGAAGAAAAGATTTGTCCGTGCTGAATTTAGTTTCTTTTCTGCTCTTTGTTCATACGGGTCTTTCTCCTTTGACGTCATAAGCTGTGAAGAAGAATCCTAATATAAAAGCTCTTAAAGGTGACTTTTGACGGTTATTATTTTCGTATTTATTGTCGAAAGTGTACGTTTGACGCTATAAAAGCTATATAACTTTTCTCTGTATATATTTATACATGGTACTGTGTAAATGCATTAAAGTTTGCTATTTCGCTTGAACGTTGTTAAATAAATTGAATTTCGGAATTCCAAGCTTCACTTTGTTCCAAAAGAAACGAGAGAGATTCATAAATATTGAATGAGGACCTGTTTTCCTACTTTTAGTCGTTAGTCAGTTATAAATTAATAGCAAATTTAAATGTCATTCTGCAGCTCAAGAATGCCAATAGATTTTTTGATGCATTCTTCGCATAATGCCTTCAATAAAATGGCGTCGGTGCATGACGGATATTGAGCTGAATCAATTGATGTTTTTTCAATGTTGCAGTCACCGCTGCGCTCTAGAAATATCGGTAAAAGGTAAAATACTGGACCGGTACTTGAAAGTATCGAAATACTCAAACTTTGCTCACTTCACTGCAAAGCACAACAAAAATGGATGGTTATTTGCTCTTGGTCTATTTAATTTCTTAATTGCCATCTGGTCATTGATCACTGGCCGAGTAAACATACTTATTTCACAATTCTCACTGTCACTGCCAGAAGTAAATAGAACCCTTAATTTCCTCTTGGTTTTTTTTCACCCGGTGTTAAAATGAAGTAAGAGAGTTGATTCTCACTTTTTAATTTTTTTCCCTTTCCTCTAAGTAGAAGTTGGTTTTGCAGAAATTAGTGGAACGAGTGTTTTTGTAAGAAGCTCATTAAGATAGGAGTCATCTGTCTTAATTTTCAACTTTTCTTATCCATTTATCAAGCGATGCTACGAGGGATGGAGAAGGAAGAGAGAAACGAGGTTAAAAATTAGTCAGAATTAAATTGTTAGATAATCCCTTACCAATCGGGAGTTGGAAATGAGGTATCAGGACGAAACTAATTTAAGTGACAAATTGAATTCATAAAAGTAGGTATTTACTGTGCCAATGTGAGGAAGAGGAAAAGGAAAATGCGAGACGAGGGAGAGAGAGGGCGCTTGGCATCTGCTTAGGTTAGTTCTTCTACCCCCCCCCCCTCCCCCTTTACTCTCCCTCCTTCCACCTCTTCATTTTAGGTGTGGTAATCTTGGGACTGCAGTGCGCCATCTGGAGTCTTTCCGATATCTTAATTATGCTGTTCATCAGTGTTGTCAAGGAGTAATTTCCACGAGTTTTCATAAGACGTTGCTTCGGGGTCCTTAACAAATATCAGGAAAGGAACGTCAACTTGTCTCGTTACAGCGAAATGCGATGAAGTCGGTAAATACAGAAATTGTGTGGGTGTTGATAATTGCAAGATATTTCACGCCCCGGTGTAAAAATTAAAAAAAAGAGGGAGAGAAAATAGATGACGCTGATTTTGAGGAGAGTATAATTAAAAGAACCTCGTTTGAAGGAAAGAGTGAATTGTAATTAATTCTCGTCGAGAGTAATTTAGAGAAGCGCTACGTTTTAATAATTTCCCTTTTTTTTTTTTTTTTTCTATAAATAAATTCAGTGATGTTTTCGTTTTGGAAATTCGAAATTTAAATTCTGTGATAGTGGTGAAGAGCTTTTCAATGGTGGAAGGTAGTTTCAGAATGCAAAATGACGCCATCTTGAGTGTGAATGTTTTGATCTGGTTAGATGGAAATGCTAGATTTTTTTTTTCTGGAGACATGATAAAGTGAAAACGTTTGTAGATCAATATTTTTTTTACAGCATTTAAAAATATTACGAAACTTATTTATGGAAAGGTCAATATTTTTACGACAAAAAGGAAAAAAACTTAATTGGATTCAAATATTGACTCAATGCAAATAACAATAATTAAAGTTTCTACTTGACTTATTTTAAAACAGGCATTAAAACATACAATTAAAGAGAATTCTTGCTAGGTAATTATATAGGACGACACACGTGATCGTAAAATGCAAATTAAATAAATTAGATTAAAATTATGTCTCAAGTTGAGTTTTAACTAGCAAATTAAAAAAAATTTGCACAAGTTTTAAAACTGACAAGGTCGACTTAAAAAGCGGGGAAATATTGTAATAAATGCTGACTAACGCTATTTTTTTTGAGATGTCTTAAAAGCCATTAGCAATTTAAACGCATAAAAACGTATCTTTGTAAAAATGTAATTTATTTTAAGAAAGTCTTGACTAAAATTCGCAAATAAAGCATTATTTAATATTGTTTTCAATCTTCGGTACAAAATGTGGGTTAAATGCATTACTGTAGCGAAAATAAAAAAATAAAAGTTGTAATCTGAGTACACATCATTATGCGCATAACGGTTATGACACGTAAGATAAGCATTGCGTGTGTAATTGTTGGAAATTGCTGATTTGAAGTGCGATGCGACTGATCTTTCGTGCAGAAACCTGCATTTCAACGTTAAACATTTTTTTTTTTTTTTTAAGTTTATTTATAAATTTATAAATAAAGTGATCGCTTGTGATAGGATGTGAAAATAACGGTGTTGTGACAAATTGTTATCACGGGAAATTAAATTGTAAAATGCAAATAATAATTGATTGTAATTTGTACAACGAAGCCTCGAGGCAAATGTTGTTTATAATTATTATAATTTCCCGGTTAGAATTTAGACAACTTTGAATATTTTTTTTCCTTTATTGAAAAAAGGGGGAAAAAAGGTTTTTTTTTGTGGGACCAGGTGAATGCGTTTTATTACAATTTCACATGATATAAAAGCCCATTAAATGTGTACTTTAAGGGAACCATAAATATTGGATTTTCGAACCATGGTAATTTTAAATTTAAACTGAATTTAGAATTTTTCCGTAAAATGTGTGA
Organism: Geophilus truncorum; assembly: GCA_034695745.1. Taxonomy (NCBI): domain Eukaryota; kingdom Metazoa; phylum Arthropoda; class Chilopoda; order Geophilomorpha; family Geophilidae; genus Geophilus; species Geophilus truncorum. The sequence continues at coordinate 43,739 of JAQFZP010000057.1, read as the reverse complement.
AGGTTGTTTTTGGTAAAACAAAAAAATGCTGTTAATAAGTACTTACAGCATTGAAAATGAAAATGAACAAACTAAAGAACTACTGCTCAATAAAATTCATACTTGAGGCAGCTTTAAGCGCCTGCATTAAATTACATTGACATTGGTCTGTGGTTATATGTGCGTGAATTGTTGACCAAATCTCTCTCAGTATCAAGAGATTAATTCACATTTCAACCACTACAGCGCTTGTATACGTGTAGAAAGAGATATGATGTCAAATTCTTTATTAGCAAATTCATTCTAGAAATAAATATTTATTTTGTGGAGGGAAATTGTAATAAGATGATTACCGGTACTGCTATTTGGTTGTACAGTATATTCCATTTTTCATTTTTAATTAAAACCTATAAATTAAATCTTAATAATTAACTGTGGGATAAAAATCAATTTAAGGCTTTAAAAAATCAAAAAGTGGCCGCAATTATCTCAGTTTGTTGTAACTTTATAACTATATTTAAATGTATATTTATTAGATTTGTTTCCTTTACATGTCTGCAAATACAAATTCATTCGTTTATAAATTATGCATTGTGTATTTATTTTTAATATTAGATTTCAGGCGATGTTACATTTAAATCAATTAATCTAAAAGTATATATATACGGTATATATATTTTGATTTGCTGGGTAAAGTTAATACACTGAGCTGAGAAAATATGGAATATGTAAGCAGAGAAGGTTGTTTTTTCTTACAGAAAAGCAATGAAATTGAGGCACAGCACAGCACAGCACAGCACAGCACAGTCTCTGCGAGCACATTTGGTATAAGTGTGAAGCAAGTTGTATCGTTGCAGAGCTTCCATTAGCGAGCGAGCTGTGAGTGCGAGTCGATTACGAGTCCGGTCGTCTCGAGTCGAGAGGACGATCTTTAAGTAGTCGTAGCAGTAGCAGGGACCTTTATTTTTACGAGCGTGCCGTGGACAGATGACAGAGTGGACACGAGTTTTAGTTGACCCTTTTGCAATTACACCCTGGGGTTGAAAAGAGAAATAAACGAGCAGTTAACGGCCCCATCAAAAGTGGACAAGAAGTGGACGCGCGCCATGATGGCACTGGCCCGAATCCACTTCAACTTGCATAGCATCGGAATGTGATCGATACCGTGCAACGCTGGCTGGCGTGTCGCTGCTCCATTAAAGCGCGCTCGCCCGTTTCTGCGTCTCGGCCTCGGGATTGATCACGTTGGCAAGTGTCGGAGGCGGCTTCGAATCAACCCATTAGGCCCTTATCAGTGTCGCGTGGCCATTGCGCTATTGTGGCCTGGCGCACACCTGATAAAAGGGTTGGCCGACGCCGACTCTGACTCGTGTACATTGTTACTTTTACTAGTCGCACATTCCCAACCCCTTTTACGTGTTTTTCAACTTTTTTGATTTTTGTTTATAGCTGCAAAACATGTCGTGCAATTTACTCGTTATACAACGTGACGTATTTCACTGCGGCGCCATTTTTGACGTTTTTATTACCCTGCTCTGCATTGTAAATAACAGGATTTTGCATCTGAGATCACCAAAATTGATTATCAGTATAAATATTGCACAGTCAGCCGTTTTTAGTTTGTTTTATTTTTTATCGGTTAAAACAGGAAATCGACGATTTAATAGAAACATAATATTTTGTTCTCGTTTTTTTTTTTTTTTTTTTTTTTTTTTGTGTTCACTGAACCGAATCTTTAAAGGTGGGATGTAGCGCGCTGTGTGTTTGCAGTTTAAATAAATTTTAATTATGTTTGGCAAAAATGTTTTAATATTAATGCGTGAAGTACCAATTTTAAAGTTGCGACGCCTTTAAATAAGAGCAAAAAAAAGTTGAAATTTTATTTTGTTTATATTTTTTTGTTGTTGTTGAAGGATTCTATCGGTTAAATCTTCTTAAGTTGTTATTTTGTCCGGGTAGCCGCGCAACGACGCGAGTATGGGGTCTAGGGGGAGTTGTAGATCCGGTGTGAAAGAGTTGACACGTGAATCAATAAATGCAGAATCGGAAAACACAATACAAAGGATTTGGTTGATGTAAGCAATCTGCTTGCCACCTACATCCAACCTTCCTTTTCCCGCCTTGTGCCTCGCACGATGGGCTGAGCCGCACGTATTGTCCACTAGGGGGCTATTGAGTTGAAATCACGCGCTGGAGCCTTTGCTCATATTCACAGGCTCTCATATTTTTGCGAAGGGCATGCACAAGTGGAACGCGAACCTTTGCATTTGTGAGTGCGCTGAAATGCTACCTAGAGTTTAGTAGTCGACAAGTGGCGAAAGTGGCTTTAAAACCACAGTAAAACTGATTAAATATATTCCTACACTTATTTAAATCGATTTTATTACCGCAATAAATGCGTTTTAAGCGTAAAACAAAGTAATTCTGTAACATTTGTTCCATTACATAAACCTAATTAGTGTTAATTTTTATTAAAAGCGACTTGCATGTTCTTGCTTTTGGTGGAATTTTGAAAAACAAAATTACCGTACATTTACACTTTACAGTACCGGTATAAAGATTCAATTTCAAAGAAAAATTAAAAAAAAAAAATACAAAGAAATGACGTCATTTTATTTGTTAATCTTTTGCATCTTATCTTGCGATTGACTTTTTCAATGGCTTTCTTGTCATCTCCCTCAAGTTATCTTTGGAATGGAGACACTATCATTTCATGTAAAAATTGCCCGCGTGTCTGTACGAGCCTCCGTAGTCCTCTTAGGTACAAGAATATTTGCCGGAGGCTGCAACTCGTTCAAGATGGTTTTCATTTTGGGGCTTGCAAGTTTCAATCAAAAGTAAAGACTTTTCCCCTTTTTTTCCTCCTTTTGTTGCAATGCACTTGTAATGTAAATGAGTTCATCTTGAGATAGGCAAATTATACTTCATATCGCTCGCCTTAGGCTACCTCAACTTGAACCTTCTTTTCTCATCAGAGAAAAACCCCTTAACATTTATATGTAAAAAGAGAGAAAAGGATAGAAAAAGTGGAAAAAAGAAACTTAAGTTTTCTAGAAGATTGCAATTTGTTGCAGACTTTAAATTTTCTTATCAGTAGCGAGGTATGCGCCACCTTTCGTCGTAAATTTACATGGTCAAGTGACCCTTTTGGCACGACCTTACTGGGCTGCATGTCCTCTTGTCTGTAGCATCAGTAGTACGGATGGTCGAATTTATTTTATCATAAAATTTTTATTGTTGAAGCATTTAACCCAGTTGAACCCAGCTGTGAGCTTTAAACGCATCCTTTTACTTTCTTTCTTTCTTTCTTTCTTTCTTTCTTTCGTCTTAGTTTTATCGATCCAGTTGCTACAACGTATCGGTGTGACATTTCATTAAATTAACTAAAACTGTGGTGTGTGTCTGTATGTGCACTGCACAATTGATTAGATGTTTTCAACAATTCCCACGCGATGCCCTTGTCAGGGATAATTCTAAGGAGCAATTGATTATTGTTTCTGCAACTTTTTTTTGTGTTTTATGGTTATAGGAAGTGAAAAATCGTAAAATTTAAAAAAAATATTGCTCACAATGTACAAGATATTTTTTTCTTATAAAGAACTAAAACTGCCGTTTCTGCGTATTAGACTGAAGTCGTATAAATGAAATTGCACTGACACACACTATGAAATTCTATGCTGGAAATTCCAGGAATTTGCTAATTTTAACATTTGACATTTTTTTTGAAATGTCGCTAAAAAGTGAAAATGGCGACCACACCACAGTGTCGGTGTTAGGTACCGGGTAGCCTCATTTTATCTCCATTTCGTCCCCTTTAACCGATACCAAGCGAAATGACTGCGGGCATTCAGTGACGCACGCGCAAGAAATGCCAGTTTGAACACGAAGCACATTTATGGCCATCTTGCGGAGCCCCTGGGCGGGTACTCGGTTTCTAAAGCGACTCTACAATTGGTGAGAGCTATTGTTGCCGCGCCGTGCTAGTGTTAGCTAATACAGCCCCCAGGAATAAATGTAGGTTGAATGATGGGCGGTCAGGGGGAGATAAAAGGAGAGGTTGCTTTTGCCTTAGACCCAATTTCGGCTCTTTCAATTTTTTTCTTCATTTTTTTAAGGACGTTATTCTGGGAGGAATAATTTTGGTCATTTTGATATCTTCTGGTTTTATGATGGAGTTGTTCTTCATTCGACACTGTGACAATGCGATAACGATGAGGTATCAACTCGGTGCGGTTGAAGATGATGTTGCTATGGGGATGGGAAGTATAGATGCAGGGGGAGTTGTCAGTCACGTGATGTTGGCAATATAGCCGGACTTAGATGACCGGCTTGACCATCAGTGAGGGTGTGCTGGGTCAGTTTATGAAGACCGGTGACAACTGGATGACCCCATCCCCTGACCTCCCCCCGTTTCTCTCTTACCCTTCTTTTTCTCGTGGACAGTTTTGTCGAGTGGCCTCGCTACAACGACGCGTAATGGAAAAGCGCGAGAGCGACTTTCTTGCAGCGAGGGTTTCGTGTTGTAAAAACAGATGGTTCTCAATCACGAGTTGGGAAAATGGAGCCGAGGAATTAGTTTGACTCCTGACCTCGCTGAGTAGGGGACCCGGGCCTATTATTGATAGAAAGGCCATTGGTGCGGTCAGTATTGGGAATTGTATCAGCAAACATGGCGAGTGGTCTTGGGTGTGTTTGAAGCCGTGGGAGAAATGGACTAGGAGTTGTTTGGTTTGGACGTTTCCAATGCCACATACTTGTGCAGCGCAATATCGAATACACACACACACACACACACATACACACACACATACACACACACACCCACACCCACACAATAACAACACACAGTGCAGTACAATAACAACAATAAATAACTGACGAAAATCATTTTTGCCCAGCGAGAGACTCGAATTTATTTCTCGGCATTCGAAAATAAAAATGTGTGAAATTTTAATTTCATTAGCAGAAAAGATACTAAAAATATAAATAAATATTAATGTGTTTTCAAGCTGTAAACAGGTAAAAATTGTCAATTTGAAATTCCTCGCTTTAAGACAAATCGGTGAATCGATGACTGGAAAATCTCAATCCAAAGTTGTGGTCATTGTTTTGCGCAAGAATTTCATTAAGCGTGAAATATCGTTGCTTCAAACACAAAGAAGTAACATCCACTCTTGGGAATAAGAATAACGTAAATGTAATAACGAGTTAATTACTCCTGGCAAATAACTCTTTGAAACCCAAATCCATTCTCTAAGTTTAATTAGTGTCATAAATTTTTACCTTAATGCAAGAACATTAATGAAGTGTTAACACTAACCGCCGCCATTACAGCACGACCCCTTCTCTTTTTTTTCCTCCCCCATTTTGCTGTGTTTGATTCCAGCACTTCTGGCATTTGGGTAAAATAAAGAGGAACCTGCATCCGAGGCTGGATAGGGCGCCATGCTGTCTGCTCAGGTCTTTTCTGATCCGTCTCCATTCACCTGAGCAGTAGACGAGGTGGCGCCACTCGAGATCGAGGTCGCATTGGCTGCAGGAACAATAAAAGCTGATATGCTACAATGGCTGTTTGCTGTAAGCGAGTTCGGAGGGTCGAAAGGGTTAAAATTGGTGCATCAAATGGTATCGGATGGGATGGGATGGGATGGGCTGGGCTGACTCGAGAGTTGCGCTGCTGCAGTTGTTGTTGCCGTGACCTTTGCGATTTAAGATGGGGTTAAAAGTGGGCTCGGCGTTCGGCAAGGGGGAAAAGGAATTTAAAGTTTGTGTGTACATTAATTTTAATAGATAGGCATGTTGTGTCATGGGGTTTGGATTGTGAAAAACGAAGTGCTGTCTGTATGCTTGATGATTCTCTTGTTGATGATGCGTTGCCATGGCAACCGGCGGCTGCTTGCTGGTGTTGCTATCTCGCGCTGACGCATAAGCTCAATAAAGCTGAATAAATATGTGTATGGAACAAGTCGAGTGTTTGAAATTGATGTTTGGTGTGTGCATTGTTGCAATCCATTTATTAATGTTTTTAAATATTAATGGGCATTTTCAACTCTATTGTTGCGTGCTCTGATGGTTAGCTCTGTTATTTAAACAATGCTGTAAGATTACGTTTATACAATGAATCAGGTTTTTTTTATTGTTGAGATTCATTTAAAGTAATGAATTGTTAAATACATTGTTTTGAGGATTTAATTAGGCACTTAGTGCGGCTCTTTTTGTTGAATTGTGGTCATTACGATTGTTATTGTTGGCAGAGCGAGTTTAATTTGACCTTTGCATGTCATGTAAATGACATTTAAAGCTTACTTTTTTTTTCTTTAAAATCAAGTTTAGTTGTACACACACACACACACCTTTTCGTTATTGTTGTAGTATTTACCCCAGCCCTCATTTTCTCACGATTGTTTTTACATTACTTTACTTGGTGGTTGTCACTTCAGTTGTTGTATTTCTTTTTACACTCACACTCGCATTAAGGGTTATTGTCAGTGCAGTCGATACCGATTATGGCAACAATAAGCGTAAATTGCAATTTTGATAGGAGACGCCTCCTGCAAACAATTTTGCTTTTGCTCATGTGGACGACAATATTTCCACGCTGTCACGTCATCAACTCAACCTGGTGGTAGATACGTGAACTAATAAACGCTAGATTGCTTTTCTATTTATATAATATGGGTTTTTTTTTTTTTTTAAAAACAATACGGTATTAAATTTTTAATTTCTCCATATCCATTTAATTTTCAGAGAGTCATTTTCAACATCGTCAATATCAGCAAGGACAAGGGTCTTTATCGAGACGGTCTGTGCCCATTGGTCAAATCGACCAGTCGTCCGAAGTGGTGAGTTGTTGACAATTTATTATCCAATTATCGACATAACGAAGGAGAAATAATTAGTTTATTTTGAAAGAGAAAAAATGGGGGAAATTTACGGCGTCACCTGTTTGAAAATAATTCCAAAAATGGAGGTTTCGACAACCCCTTGTTCTTAGACTAGGGTAATTTTTACGATCACTTTTATTGCTCGTTTTCGCTTTACGATGTTCCTTTGTCATTTTCAGACAGGGAAAAGCAACGGGGTTGTATTTTCGCTACCCATAGTTTCTATTTTTGGCGGCCATGTTGTTTTTTTTTTCTTTTTTAAATTAGTTTTTCCGTCTAAAAATTAAACTAATTGTGGGTTTGCGCTAAAACGTGATGGGAATGAAGAGAGTTGTTGGGTCCGGATGATGTTTACATTATTCATGGTGTTTGCATTGTTTGTTGATCGAACCTCCATGTAATAGCTACATTCCACTCGTTTTATCATATTCATTTGCACTTATTTTTCTCATGTTTTCTTTTATTAGAGTAAATTAAGCGCACTGTAATTTGCTTGAATTACGGTATTCAAATTCATTACTCTAAAAGTTCATAACCTTGAGATTTATCGATTTTATAGAAAAGCATTCTTTTTATTGATTTTTGTATTTGCATAATATTCTGAAATTTAAATTTAGTTTAGTGGTAAATTTTACTAAAAAATAATTCTTCAGTTCAGTATAGAAAAAGTTGGAAGCATGAATTTTATTGCAGGTGTAATCGAGGAATGAATGATTACGAGCATTTATTTATGGGATATAGACAAAATAAAGTAGTAATAAAAAATAAAAATACCTCCTACGGCTATGTAAATTTTATTTGCGTTTATTTTAAATCACACTTAACCTAGTTAAAATTTTATTTATACAGTATTGTAATTGTATCATGGTATCATAAATCGACCGAAATTTAACTGTAGTAATATGATTATATATTTTTTTATTTTTTTTTAAGTAGAAGATAAAACAAAAAGCAGAAAAGTGGCATGCTTTTGACATATTATAAGTGACATTAATTTTGTTGTTTGTTCAATCAGCTGTTGAGTGTTTACAGCTGAACTTAGAGACAGACATACCGGACATTGTGTCAAATTTAATAGCTTTCCTTAAGGAAAGGGCTATAAATAACCCAAGAGATCAAAGTACTCAGAGGGGTGCGGTCGAATTGTCAGACGCCATTTTTGTGGGGCAAAGGAACCAATATAAAAGATTACCAATAGCTTTATATCCCCATTTGAGACAAAAATAAAGACTCCTATTATTCTTTTTGCCATTCCTTGCTAATCACCCATCAATTTTATTGCCTACTTTTTGTGAGTTGTAGTTTAGTTTTCTCATCGCTAAAGGTTAGTTATATACTGTTTGAAATTTATAAGTTAAAGCAAAAAAAAAGTTGGATTTATGTGGAATGGTAATTAGAAGTTGAAAATTGAGAAGGAAATTTACAGTTTCTTGTTCAGATTTATTTTTGCAGTTAATATGCGAATTCTTGGGTTACCCAATAAATCTTTAAAGTAAAAAGAAAAGAAAAAATATTGGATACAGTAAATTTCACCGCATTCTTTTAGTTTTTTTTTTTTTTCTATTTTTTTCTCATTTTTCTGAGGCGAGCATTGAATAGAATTAATTGGGTGCATATTTCGTGACGGCTGCACGGCCATCTTTAAATGTAAACAGTGCACTCGAGTAGATAAGAAGAAGAAAAAAGCATTTTGACTGTTTGTTCACATGCTTAGTCTTTGTATTTGACTGTTTTATTTCATTTCATTTTATTTTATATTTTTTTTTTTGTTCTGCTTTCTTTTGTGTGTGTGTCTATGGGATTTAGCGTGATTTATCTGTCAACTTTAGCTCAAGTGTAAAGTTTTGGTATGGGCTTTTGTTCTAAATGTGCTGATTTGTGAGACTCGGGCACTTGTACGGATTTTCTAGTTTTTTTTCCCCTTTTTCTTTGGCTTGGAGTCTCTTAATTACACTAACTAAAGATTCTTTTCACTTCGCCGCAGTTGCCACGACAACATTTGTCCATTTCTGTAATTGTGTTAATAATAACTTTCTAATTTAATTTCGCTTAAAAATTCTGCAATTTCGCTTTGCAGGAATAATATAAAAATTAACTTTTTTTTTATTTTTAAACTCTCAAATAAATTTTTTTTAAATTCATTTTAAAAATGAAATTGGATGACCAAATGTTCTCTTCATGCAAATTAGTAATTGCCTTTCCTTTTTTTTTTTTTTTTTTTTATTATTGAATTTTTTTTTAACAAATGGAAGCGCCATCAGTGCTAAATTAGTTGTTATATGAATACTATTTTTCTGTCTAAAGTTTAAAAAGAAAAAGGAAAAAAAATTGATTATTTTAAAGTGTCACGCAGAAGCTCCGCTTAAGATGATTTCGCTGTGAAACAGGCAGCCATTGCAGGAAAGCCACAGTGAGATGCAGCCTCTCATAATTCTCGCCTTGTTCCAATGGGCAAACTGCAATGGAATATTAAAAGAACAGAATATCCTCATGTGTGTATGTGTGTGTATATGACTTGGTTATTCATTTCTTCTCCTCTTCAACCCTGTGGAAAGAAGAAAAAAGAAAAAAAAGTAAACTGAGATTCGGGTCTGAATAAAAGATGGAGGGAGGTTCTTTTTCGATATGAGGAAAAAAGAGAAAAATCCGAGCATAGATAGGCCCATGTCCAAGTCGACGTTAGGCAATATCTTGACAAAGAATGGACTCACTGAACTTTGACATTTTTTTCTTCTTCTGCTCCAACAGCAAGAATCTGGTGCGTTTCATTTTTTTTTTCCTTTTATTTTTTTTTTTTTTAGTATTCTGGGTAAAACGATCTAAAGATTTTTTTCTTTGCGTTTAAAATGATGTGAATTGTATTCAGAGAAAAGGGAGAATTATTAACCTTTGCCTTTTTCCCTCCGATTTTTGTGGTTTTATTTTTTATTTTTTTTGATTTATTTATAAATTTTTAACTCATTATTAATTAAAAATGTAAACTTAAATTGAACTAGTGTATATGTTTATTTAATATTTTTTATGGGTGGGCTTTATTCTATTTTTATTTTTTAAAGTTTACATCTACTTGTCTGCAGTGTTTGGGTAAAAAGGGTTGATTAATGCGTCTAATTAACTGGCCTTATGTAATTAGCCTTCTTGAATTCGATGTGAGTTTCTCTTCAACTCATTACTCATTAATTAATTGCTTTATAATTTCCTTCTTGCCTATGCGAATTTTTTTTCTTTGCATTTTTAAAAACCCACTTTGAATTTACTCTGAAGGTTATAGTGACAAGAAAATAAGTACACAGTGTTAAGTTCGGGTGAATTGAAATGGGATTTTAAGGTTGGGTTGGCGTTTCGATTGAGTAAAAGGAAAAATTCTTTTGCTCGTATTAAAAAAAAGTATTTTCATCTTCACCTGCTTCTGACACAAGTGCAGTGCTAATTAGAACAAGGAAAGAAATGTTGAACCTCGTTTTAAGAAAGCGGTTGCTCGAGATTAAAGAGTTTGTGAAGGGAAGTGGAAGGAATAAAAAAATATTTGCAGCAATTTTTAAATTGTGGTTTGTTAACTGCGTTTCATTAATCGACTGCTTAAAAGTGCGGTTAATTTATCAATGGTTATAAAAATAAAAGTAAAAGATAAATAAAAACTGGCTTTAGTATGAAATATGCACTTAAATTGGGTTTTATGCTGCAACAAATCTTTAAAAGTGCTAAATGTCATTAATCTCGAGATGATGGAGACGGAAATAAAGTTATGTATCGCTTACAATACGCTGAAGATAAAGAAATTTTCCAATTTATTACTTATCGAACGCACAGTTGCGAAAACCGCAGAATCGTATTAGGCTTATTAATTATTCAGCGTCGGATAAAGAAAAGCCAAGGCTGCATCTGTAGGTTGATCACGTCCATTCACATCCCCCTTTTTCGTATTAGTCTGTATCGCTCAGACTTATGGGAAATGGATGTTTACGCATGCGTAGCACGTTGCCGCTTACTCCGCTTGCTCGTGGGGAGCCTGTTAATTAGGCGCTGCATCGTCGAAAGAGGGCGCAAGTCGATTGATTGGTTTATCGGGTTTACTAGTAAATTATAGAAGGAAAATAATATTTGCAGCGTGTCCCTGCCTTGTTTTAATGATATTTTCTTTTTCCTCCTTTTTTTTTTTTTTTTTTATTTAAAGCAGGAAAAATGAGGTACACGATGGCGCATAAGTGAATTTGGTAGGTGGCTGCTACAGAAAATAAAATTAAAATTACAGGGTATTTTAGAACTTTGTGCGAGCACGGAATAAAGCCGAGATGTTTTGGGAAGTATTCCATTTTAGAAGGAAAAGCCGATTTATTAATTTTTTCGTTTCCACAAGAAATATGTGTATGTGGAGATTACGAGACTGAATGGAGAGCGTGTAATGGAGAAATTTGATATTGGAAATTAAAGTGATCGTCATAGTCATCTTACAAATTGCAAAAATATTATGGATTTTAAATCTTCACTGAACGCATTCGGAGAATGAAAAAAAAAGTAAAAGAAAATTTTATTTTTAATTTTCAGAATGTTTTCAGTTGCGATATGAAAATATTCTCACTCGTGAATTGATTTTCGGTCACCTTGACTTAAAGGTTTTCATCAAAAACATTTTTTTTTTTTTTTTTTTTTTTTACTGCTGAGTTGGCTCTTTTGCCTGCCAAGCCAAGAGCGGGCGGCGTGGGAGAAAACATGGTTGTTTTTGTTGTTGTTCAAAGCGAGTCGCGAAATTTTGTTACAATGAGATTTTTTGCATTAGTTGTTTCAAAGTGCAGCGGTTTAATCGAAGAGGGCAAAAGGGTCCGATGTAGCGCGCGAATAAAATGGCCGACCTTTTGCACTTGGATTTCCTGCCGCTTGCTTTCTACATTTTGACCAATTAGGAAGAGCGAACTTCGATGCAGCGAAATATCGATTCGGTAACTCTCCACCGAAAGGACTTTTTTTTCAACAAAAAATGTAAATCTAGTTTCCTCTAACTTCGCCCACCATAAAGTAAAGATTTGAAACTCGTAAAAAGCCAAAATGGCAATTTCTGCGCATTTCTATTCGCGACTGAGAAAATTTTTCAACGATTGATGGCAACGAGCGGATTGACGAAACATCAACCCATGTGAATTGCTGTCTTTTAACGTGCGTGTGTCACACACCTGCCCAGGTGTGTCATTCCTTAACTCCCCCTTCAGTCTCCATTTTACGTGAGGCTGATGAGGCATCACATCGAGCGGCAAGAGCACCTGTCTGGCTTATAAATTGTAATGGGCTTGGTTATCCTATTACGCTACAAGGAAATTTCAATCTATTTACCAACCTTTATTTATTGATTTTATTGTCTCGATGGATGAAGGAACTGGGGAAAAGCATCGACGAGGGGATGGGAATTGTCTAGTTTCTTCATTCTACCACTAGTTGATTGCTTGTGAGTCTTCTGACACCCTCTTGCGGTCGAATTGAACGGCAATGGTCAGTGGTCACTTGCAACTGTAGAAGTGTGAAAGGAAGTGAATCAAATCGTAAAACAAACAAGGCTTCAGCTGCGTTGCAATTTTAAGTCTTTTTTTGTGAAATACACGTTATTCGTTATAACTTATAAATTTTTTTCCAGATAATTTTTGATGTGATATTTGCAGTTTGTTTACTTTCCATATTACGGGCTTCCCACGAGAGGAGGCGGATTGTGTTTAGTGACGCAGCAATGATGGAGGATGTATGTACTAAAATAAACTTGGGATATTGATGATGACCGCATGAAATGAAGCCTATAAAGTCCAAGGATGGAGAATGACGCACTTATAAACAAATAAAAAAATATATATAAGCTGTGACGAGATTTGCTCTTGTAAATATTTTCAGATGTTCGTCATTAGAACTCTTTATGTACGTCGTTGTAGACATTTATTCGTTGTTTTTCTCTCTTAATTTATCTTTAAAACACTTATTAACAGCTTTGAAAGCAATAATTCCTTATAATTAACCTGCTGTTGCCTCTAACACTTTGTTGATTGAGTTAGCCATATTGAATCGCAAGCTGCAGTTGCAGCACTGTTGCTGGAAGGAGATAAACCTGCTTAGTGTTTTTGTTTTTGCATGAATAATAAGTGAAAATTTATTTTTTATAAACCAATTTTTAGTTTGTCATTTTTCATCTCTCACTCCCTAGGTAACGTGCCAATGTACATTTCCAAAAGTTGATTTGACATTTGAATTTGAGATGAACTCGGATAATAAATTGTTCAATGTTATTTAGCAAAAACATTATTAAAATTTAAAAATAACATTAAATTGCAAAAAATAATAAACTTTCCAGTAGTTGTTTTGCAGTGAAGCTTTCTTGCTGCTTTTGTTTTGTTTTGTTAAAGTAATTCTATTTATGCATTGTCAATTGCTATGCAGTGAAGTGCAGGGTTGCTTTTTCCCGAATAAATAAATAATTGAACTGAACTGAAGGTGTCTGCATAGACTGATAGCAATTTTAAAATCACAGTTACAAGGTCAAACTTAACTTTGATTTGTGTTTGTTTACTGGATAGCTGACATTTATCTTGTATGATTCAAAACATGATCCTCGTGTATGGAGAGATCAGTGGATGAGTTATTGAATATTTAATGCAATAGAGCGGAAGGCGTATGCAGATGTTGGAAGGAAATCACACTGTGACCTGAAGCCACGTACACATGTCAATCAAACATTAAAGGATAAAGACTTTTTGCAAACCATTTTCAGCAGCTGTTTTAGCTTTAAAAGGTAAATTCGTTTGGCAAAATGAGGGAAATGAAATTGCGTTTTGTTTTGCTATGCACATTGCACTTAGGGCGTGAGTAAGTTTTAATATTTTCAATTTTTCACCCTAGGGGTCTTGCTTGCTAGAAATGTTTTGCTAAAGCCATTTAGTTTATTCAGGCAGCAGGGAAGCGTGTAAAACTCTGGGCGAACTTAGCAGTGGGCGTGAAGGAAACCAGAGAAGTCTATTCTCATACGTGTTGGTCAGTGAAAATCGAAACTTCAGTCTCCGTGGGGATTCCAAAACCTACAGAAACGAGCGATAAACCCAGTGCCCTTATGACTCTTTTATGTTTTAAGACACTTAGAATTTTGTTACCTGGCCTGAGACTCCATTGTAGCAATAATTGAATTATTACCATAAAAGTGAATTTCTTTATCAAGCAAAGTTAAAATTTGCATTCTCAAGACGACTAGTTTAATTTATAATGTTGTTTACGCCATGCATAAATTATGGGAATGGTTATTAAAGAATTTAACTGGCGATTTTCCTGATTTTTTTAAAGCCCTAACGATGTGAAAATGTAAAAATCGATTGGGAGTCGAATCAAATATTGTTTTCAGTGCTTTATAATAATATTAACATTAAATTTTCAGTATTTTATTATAGTTTGACTGGTAATCAGTTTAAAAGAAGCTTTTTCCAGTGTCCTTTTTCGTGAAATTGAATGTAATAATATTTTCAGAATCTATTTTTGATGATTTCTTCACTTTCCTTTGGGACGTGCAACAAACCACAGGGACACACTATCCAGCTCAAGTAGAAGCCATTTAATGTAATACCGCTTTTTTGTGTGTGAACTATCGCGCACAACAGGGAATTTGGGCTCATGATTTACTACAAACTTGTAACTTACAGAAGCGATGGGCTGTAGATTCATTGATAAGATTAGTTTGTAAGTGGTATTATGGCGATCTAGAAAACACAGCGAGTGGCAATAACGAGCAAAATATACTAAAAAAGAAAAGTTATATTTTAATAAAAATCATTTTAAAAATGAATGACGAGTGGGAGAAAAAGAAAAAATAAAAGCCTGTTGAGTGCCAACATTTTTTTTTTTTTTTTTTTTTTCATTCATTTTTTTTTTTACAATTTCGCCGCACGTGATACTGTCACAGAGGCGTCCCCATGTCGTTAGTTCTCCAATTCACAAGCTCTTGGAAATTTGGTATAGTCTGGCAATTACACGCGTGGCTATTAATCAAGGCAATCTTTTAAGTTTATCTGCATGGGACGCTGAGTGTCGTGCGAGAAATTTGCGCTGCAAATGTCACGAGCGATAAGACGGGTACAGTGTACAGTTCCGCGTCGAATACAAGTCTGAGCTAAAGGTTAATAACGGGATCGCATGCAGCTTGTGCATAAAAAGCATTTTAATTGGCGGAACGAGATTTAGATGACTGAAAGAGAAAAAAATGCCATGCGTAATGATAACCTCTTATTACGTAAACACGCAACGGGTAAAAAAGTTTTCAAGTCAAGGGATTTTTATGTTTGTAGCTATTATTATATACTATACCTGAGGATTAATTACACTTATTGAAACCATTAGCCACGCCCCAAGGTTATTACAGGGAAAAGATTATTTAAAATAAAAAAAGTATTAAAAAAAATAGTTTCTTTGTAATGAGGTTTGTGTTGTGCAGTGCAGTTATAGGTTTAATGAATAGTGAGCGAGCAAACAATCAATATTTTTTCTCTTTTTTTGGATTGCAGAATAATGAACAGGTTTTTTTTTTAGCCTAAAGTTAAATGTCAAAAGTTTGATGGGTGCAAATCGAGAGTTGAGTATTGAGTCGTGAGTTGCTGGAAAAGAGAAGAAAGGTTTTTTGCGGGTGAAAAATTGACATTTGAACAAGATGAAATCGAATTTAAAATAGAAATATTTGAGTTGTAGTCTTGTTGGTACAGAACTTCGGAATGTTTTTATCATCCATAAACTCGAAGTGACATTCGAGAATTCGAGTCAAGATAATCATGTTAATTGTTGTATGGATTGCCATATAACAGATAAAAATATTTCCATTAAATATGGTATGGTATATTATAGCTGATATAGCTGATATAATATATCAGATAATATTACGGTATATCTAAACATGTTGGCAATTTATCCTAAACTCCCAACGAATGATTCCCATTTTATTTCGCCTCAGGTTTATGTTATTGGTTTAAACAACGATTGTTTATGGAGTACTAGAACTTCTGTTAACTGTTTATATCTTTTAGACAAATGGACAATCTAATAAGTTTTTAAAAGTATTTCATTTATTATTTTTCCATTAAACTCGTCTTTTTCACATCGTATCTTGAATTTTTGTTGAAAATTTGTGGAAACAGAAATATTATTAGAGTTTTTGTAATAAATCATAATAGGGATCTTGCGAAACCCAAAGTATCATGACGTAAACTGATAAAACGCATAACTTTAAACTGAAATATCTCAATGATGCAAACGACAAAACATAAAAATCTTTACACAATTCGATTCGTCGTGAGCTGGAGAATCGAAATCTGTAATAATTTTAAAATTTTGTCGTTTGAAACACTGAGAGATAGTTTAATGTTATATTTTTTATTCGTTTACGTCGTGATACGTTTGGTTTTGCAAGATTCTTAATAATTATGTGTTAATATATTGCAATTGTTAATATTTAGCTGTCAGTTGGTTCAATCTAGCAGCTAATGTAGATTACTTATAATTATACATTCAGCAAAATTAGACACTGGCTTAGTGAACAAATAGAAATCAAAGTTAATGGATGCAGCGAGCATTTTGCGCAGACATAAATTGAAAGTTTGTAATTTAACTCGTTCAATTTTTAGAAATTTATGGGAAAAGTATATTATTGTGTTTGGTCGAGTCTAAATGTAAAAAAACTACAAAAATAGCAAACGAGTAAAAAAAGAAGTTCTAGTTAATGGATTGATTGGCATGGTTTAAAGTGTGTCTGGAAGGCTAAAAGTGATGCTACCATGGCAACGTATTAGGGTTAAAAATTGTAGTGGAGAAAAGAAAAGAAATGAAGGAAGAGGTGGTAATCCAATTTTGGAAGAGTCGTCTCTTGGTAGAATCTGGTGGGCAGCTGGGACGTGGAGTATAATTTCTTATTTTGCTAATGGGTATTGCAAGGGATAGCCACGTGATTGTGTGTAGGGTGAGAATTTTTTTATTTTTGTTTATTTAATTTATTTATTTGGTTATTTTTTTCGGTGGTGGGAATGGGAGACTATAGGGTTGAGTTGGAAGTTGCGTTATTTGATATTGGATCTCGAAGATTGTGTTGGAGTGAAAGGGAAAAAGGGTGTTTGGGAAGAGGAAAATGTTGGTTTTTTTCAAGTTGTTTAGCGAGTTTATGAAAACCGTAAAATTTTTACGATCCGATCAAAAATGTTTTGAAGTGAGCAAAGAAAAATCTCAGTTGCAAGACGATAATTTTGTTTTGAAAGTCATGAAATAGTTTAAAAAAAAAAAAAAAGAGGGGAAAAAAAATCAGATTTACTAAACATACTGTATTTTTAAAAGTCTAGATTAAATTTAAAAATAAAAAAAGTGATGGAAAATGGAAATTTTTTAAAATTTTTTGTTATTTTGGAATTGTGGATTGTTTAACAAAAAGCAAAATATTTTTATTTTTGTTTTGTTTCATTTGAAATTCTGCTTGTCGAGGTGTAAATAATGCAGCGGAAGTCGACACTGCGTGTGCGTACAAGCCATTGCAGATATCACTCGAATCCTGCTCACGTGCCTGGGGAGTGAGGGGTTGGGGGCCAGGTGGCATTTCAACGACAATTACACCAACCCTAACTTAAACCTCCATACAGCAAACTTGGGTTTTGCTGGGTCTTTATTTAGGAGAATTGTTAGTAACGGGGTTTTCGCCAGTCGGTCACGCGTTTCCGTTTTGTCCACTGGGTTGGCTATCAGTGGTCTTGTTCATTAGATGGAAGTGGCCGCCATTTTGTACAGTTTCATTTGTCATTTGGTCCCTTGTGTCCCTTCGCTGTCCTTTCTCTTTCTTGTAAATATGTATGTTGCCTCATGTTTATTGAAATTTTGTTTATTTCGCGGACCCCCTTTAGGACTCAGCGACGCGTTGCTTAATCCCGTCTTTTATCATTTCACGTGACATGGCTTCAGCGTATCTAAGTCAGGTAACAATTACGACCCCCTCGTGACATTACAATGGAGACTTTACAGCGGTCACACACTCCAAGTAATATTCTCAGGCACATTAAAGACTGTTTACCATTTTCTTAGCGAGATGAAACCAGGCTTTTGTCCACCAGATGGTGTCTGCTTATCTAACTAGTTGAATAATGAATTAAGAGATTTGACTGATTTAATGGAGCCTCAACAAAGTTTGCGAGGTGAAACTGTGTTTAACTTTAAAGGTTATGGCGTTATCGCAGGTTGCTGCGATCTCGGTCGACACAATTTACATTTTTCCTACAAAACAGTTCTTTCCGTGAACACAAATTGTCAGAAACATGAATTTATTACATTATTGCAATTTTTAAAAAAATGCATTTACATCTAATAAATTTAGCAATTAATGAAAAATTCAGAAAGTCACTGAAATTTTGTTAGATTTTGAAAAATGTATGAAGATTTTGATAGATTCATAGAGATTTATTTAGATTTTGTAAAAAAAATAAAAAAAAATTTGTGAGAATCTTCCATTTACGATTTGTGATTCGAATTTTGATATTTAGAACCACGGACGAATAACTAATATATTTTTTTTCTCAGGTTTTGCGAGAAGCTATACAAGAGTCAAGAAGGTTGCTAAAAGTAATTTAAGTTGCCCTTTCATTTTCACTTGTTTAATTCTTTATGAACTCAGAACTCACCTAATGTGATTACAACTGAATACCCTCAAGTGGTTATATTTTGCTTGCGGTAACATAAACTGACATTTGCCAGTTTTGATTTTTGTTCATTTAAAGGCGAGCACAATGTCGAGTTGAGGGGCGGGAATGAATGGGCGTTAGAAATGAGTCTTGGGAGATGATGCCCGCGGCGATTCAATTGTGGGCGTGTGAGTGTGCCTGGGGCCTCATGTGGAGTTGACAGAAGTTACTCGAGTTGTAATTGGCCAATTACACAGCCAGCTGCACTATAGTCGGCGAACAAAGATGGCGCTTGCGTGAGATGAGATTGATGTAGTCTTACTTTTTTTTTATTACCCTTGCCTCTCTTTTTTTCTTTTAATTTAGCTCCGATATGAGTGTTAAATTTAATTTGGAAATTCTCCACTTCTTAATTAAGGAATTGAAGTTAAGAAGGAGGAAAAAAAGTGAATTGATTGAATTACAAGTGAGGAAAAAGGAAGAAAATTAATTGCACGTGCCGTATCGAAATATTATTCTAATCAGATAGAAAATACACTCGAGGGTGAGAGAAATAGTTGCCACTGGTGCAGATTTCGCCGTTTCCTTTTGATTACATTTATATAGTGCAGACTTATTTTGAAAAGTGGCTAACGTCACAACTCGCGCGCATACGCTGGTTCGGTTCTGGTTCGAGTTGCCAAGATTTGCTCTGCTTTTCTGTTTTCTCCACTTTCTTCCCGTTCCCGCTTTTTTTGGAGGGTAGTAATGCCAATGAGCAATGAGATTTAGCGCCCGCGTGTGACAGATCGTAGAAGCGGTGTAAATTCAAATGATAAAACCCGAAGTAAATAAATGCAGAGCCTGATAAAACCTATTTATTTGCAGGGTATTTAAAAACGGCATTTATCATTTTCTTTTTCTAAATGCAAATGTCGAATAAATATAGGAATAAATAAATAAAAAAGAGTTAGGCTAGTCGCGTGACGTTAAAAAACGAAAAATTGATGTGCTGCTTGGGGAAAAGCCATTTGCGCAACAGAAATGATCATTTTATGTGTCCTGTTTGAGTTTTTGAGGAAGGATTAAAAAGATTGTGCTTTGTGCATCATCGTAGACTATAAAACAAATAAAACGTAATTTACGGTCGACAATAATAAAGTAGTTTCATTTTCCTTTATTGATTTTTTTTTTTTTAAAGAAAACTGTCACGTGATAAATTGTTTACAAGTAAGAGGAGCGTGTTTACACGCAACGCATTTCTTCTTGGGCGCGGTGCCATCAAAGTTTTGCAGCGGCGGGAGAAACGAAAGCTACCGGAAATGGACAGACTTCATTTGAAAGAAGAAGAAGGGAAAGGAAAGGGGGAAAAGAGAGTTTGTGAGTGTGTAGGGGATAAAAAATGTCTACTGGGCAACACAACGGACTGTCAATCAAATTCACAAACGGGCGAGTCTTGCGCGTAATTGGAAAACGCTGTCGCGGCGTCCGCTCTGTGCGTCCATTGCCTTACGTGCCCATCAAAGCGTCAACTCGTCTCGATTTGTTGACAGTTTCGCTGCAAGACAATACAAAGACCTCGATAGTTGATTTTTGTAATTTGATTTCCGTTTTTATGGCCGCCATATTTTTCTTATGCCGGAGGGAAGGTTTTGATGCTAGATGGCGCTCGAGTTTATAATTCATTTT
This sequence comes from Geophilus truncorum, assembly GCA_034695745.1. NCBI lineage: Eukaryota > Metazoa > Arthropoda > Chilopoda > Geophilomorpha > Geophilidae > Geophilus > Geophilus truncorum. The sequence goes on along the minus strand of JAQFZP010000057.1, from coordinate 23,554 downwards.
GCAGTGTTAAGTGATACGTTTTAATTAAATTTGTCTGTGCGAGAAATGGATTAAGAAGTGAGTCGACGAAGGGGTTTGCATGAGGGGGGTAGTGGAGTCGATGGTAATGGCGCAGTTCGTAGTACAGGGGTTTGTGGCATTTGGTTATTATGGAAAAGGTATCTTATCAAATGCAGCAGGAAATGTAGTTTAAAATGTTAATCCAACTCCCCGCCTGGATTTCAGACCGATGGGATCCTTAAATCACACAAATGGGAGAAACGGGGTCGGGTTGAACGTCGGTTGAGTTAAAGGCGACGTCGTGGGTTGTGCTGTTTGCAAGCGGATTGTCCATTTCAATATTTTGCATTTGAAAAATGGATTTAAATCTTGCGTCGTTGAATTAATTTTTAACATACCGTTCAAAACGACACACGGTGGCAGCACTTTTTGCACAATTCTAAAAATTCAAAGTTCTAGTTTGAATTTTAGTCAATTTAAAGTTATTTCATTGTAAATTACATCGCAGATCCCAAATTAATCTTACGTTTCGCTGCACTGAAGCTTATTTTTTATTTCCAGTGATGCATGTTAAAAACAGGGCTTTAGACACTATTTTTCTTGGTTAAAAAAAAAAAAGTGTTGTGATTTTTAAAGTGGGCGGGTAAAGCTGAGAGGAGTTCTTTAGTCGAGATTCACTGGCAAATGTTTGCTATTCGTTGGGCAAACTCAATGGTCTTGTGCACATGTGCACGTGCCAAAGAAGTACAACTTTTTTTTTTCCTTCATCATTTTGAAAGCGAGGTTGCGGTGAACGTCTATAACGGTGAAATGATGAGTGCTAGGGAGTAGAGGGTGAAACTAAGGCAATCAATTATCCACTCGGACGAGAAGTCTACCGGAAGTCCGGCATTAGAACGCCACCTGTCGACAAGGAATGTAATTTCTTTGTCATTAAGCGAGTTGTGGATTTTTATTGAGTGTGCTAAGTTGGCAAGACGTTTTTCGAATAGCACAGTTTTTTTTATTTTTTTTTTATTTTTTTTTATTTTTATTTATTTCGCTTTTATTTTTTCTCCCTTTTTCTTGTACTGACGTGTCACGTGCTGCTAGAATGATCCTGGGTGGGGTCGGTTGCAAATCCAAGGTGTGGCGTCTCATCGCAATTCACTTTAGTTTATTAAAAAGAATTGCCACTCCCTGATTTTGAATTCATTTTAACTCTTTGAAGCCGACTCGCAAATTTATTTGACGAAAGAAATGGAAAATGTGATTTACTTAATCGAAATCCTCTTTTCTGTTAATTTAATTTGATCGAGAGTTCCATTAACGGAGCATCACTTCATTTATTAGAGCCACTTGAGTACTTTGTCGTTTTTTATATTTTTTTAATTATTGACCAGTCCCTCAGGTATGTGAAACTAAATGCGGTGTTATTATAAAGGTCAATTTTGCTCTTTGCTGCATTAATTATGAAGGAAATGAATTTTTTATTTTAAACCTCGAGATAGCGCAGCTGAAATCAGCAGTTCATTTGACCCCGCTGAAGAAGGCGCGACTGTCAGGTTCTGTTTATGTGAGTAATCTCTGCTCGTTCATTCTTCGTCCGCTGGGAAAATTTATCTTTTTGTAATTCCATAATTTCATTATGAGAAAAGTGGAGGAAAGAATTCAGTTAATGGTTGTACGGTAGAACGTCAACTACGAAGGACCTTTTGCAACTTTGAATTTTAAGCGATTTCAGTTTAGTGTTAATGAAATTATTATTTTGTTTTTTATTGATGACGAATCATTCAAATTATCGAGTCAAAAAAGTGAGTTTGGAATTGAATTTCCCACAATCCTCCTTTTCTCTCGTTTTTTTATGATTTGGTCTATTGGATTCGATTCATTTCCTCGCTGGCATCCGGGATTTTTATTAATGGCTGAAGCTTATCCTCGAGGCTACGCGAGTCGTGATTCACTCTGTAGGGTGCATGATGGGAAATAAGTGAGTAGTAATGCCAAGCTCATTTGTGACTTTGATGACTTTTTCTTATTTTTATTTATTTATTTAGATTTTGTTTTGTTTTAAGGGAAAGCCGTCCTAAGGGCGGAGTTTTGAAGATGTTATTGCTGTTTGTATTAAATTATGCATATACGAGAAGGTGACTTGGTATTTGAAATGCGCACACCCTAAAACTCTCGTGCATTGTGATCTTTTATTGTGCGGTATGGTACCTATATATGTGTGCAGTGTGCACGTGTTTGGGTGATCTCGTAATGTGGAGTTTGTCCATCGAGTTGCGCTTCAGTTGCAGCCATAAAAAAGAATTCCTCATGGCTGTTTGTTAAAAGTTTATTGTGATTACCTGTTTTTATTTATTTTTTCTTCGAGATTATACGTGACTGGGTTGTTGCCGGTTATTTCTTATCGAATTCGCCTCACCTTTATCGAGAAACGCGTCGTTTTCTTTTCTTTATTTTATTTTATGCTGTGCGCAAAAGTAGAAGATTTAACAATTTACGTTAATTTATGACTGTTGTTATTTTTTTTAAGATATAAAAAAACTCGATACCGGAAAACCGGTTGAAAAAAATCGTTAATTAAGGAATATAAATCTGAGAGAAAACATTTTTAGATTTTTCGTTACGATAATGAGCCTTGATTTAGTCATTGCCATTTAGCACGAAATATTTCCGTTACACACGCCATGTTTGTTCATTCGACGAGAGTGGAAAAAGAAATAAGACCTTCACTTTTATCAGCACTCCACCATTTTTTGGAGAAAAGAGGAGTTGGAATCATTGAATGTTACCATGGAAACAAGTGCAAATGTTGATTTCCAGGTTGCGAGAAGGGTCCGTTGGAGCCCCCTCGTCTCCATTAAGAAGAACGCGCCGTGAATTGAAGGCGGGATTCCACTCGGAACGTTAATGAGTTTGAAATGGCCCTGGCAACGGTTGCCAAGGAAGATCTTGTTGCAGGAAAATGTATCGTGTGTTGGGCTTTATTAATACACTTTTTAGGTGTTATTTTTCCAAGTAATTTTATTCCTACCTGAATTGTTGGTTAGGGTTACATTATCTTGATAAATAAATATCGGAAGATATATTGTAGTGGTATGGAATGGAAGTGTTATCATTTTATTCGTCTCGTGAGATGTCGGCCATGATGGTTGGGTGTTTTTTACGACGTACTTTTGTTTGTCCACACTCAACAAGATGGCCCACTTGATATTAATTATTCAGACGGTAAAGCTGTAAAAAATATCGAGATAGCCACTAGACGAACGCCTTTACTCGAGTGTGGTGGCAAAATAAATAAATAAAAAAAAAGTAAAATAAAAAGTTATTTTCTGCATTCGAAAGGAGGCGAGGATAAAAAAAACGATCTCATTACAAGAAATTACATTTTCTTCACGGGTGTTTTATTATAATAATGAGATTCGGTATCGATATTTATCTCACACGTCGAATAAAAGAGGGTTTTATCAGTGACGTCATGTGGCAGAGGGTTTGTCTAATTTCCACGTGGAATACGGCAATTTGGTGTACCGGAGAATTCCCGAGAGATGCAACCCCTGTGTCAAGTTAGGTCTAATTAGTAGCTGGAGCAAGTTAAAGGGCAGGGTCCGGTCTGTGGAAAATTTCTGTTGTGGACCCAAAAATTAATTTGAGGAGTTAATTGTACAATTAGCAGAGAATTAGGCTTTTACCATCTGAGCCCGATGAGACAATTAAGTAAAACAAACCAAAACGCGGATGACGTGGGCTTCACTGCTTGAAGCTATTTTTTTCTAAAGGATGAACTTTTAACGCTTTTTGTACCGTAGTTTTAAATAAAAATAAACATGGAAGCTTACAAAAAAAGTTGAAGGGAAATTGATTTGATATTACTGGAATTAGATTTTCTTTTTTATTTTAAAGCAGAAGTAAAAAAAAAAATCTTTTGATACTGTAATTTTCTTTAACTTTGTATGTCTTGAGGCTGTTCGGTGCACATTCAAACAATCCCACTCGTACGAAAAGTGGCTTTTTCCTTCTTCAATCGCCAGACGTCGTGCTTGAGTTTGTCCTTTCGCGACCTTATGTATGAAATCCCTGTGGAAATGATTGTCGAGTTAAATTTGAACGATAAATTTGGGAGAGAAAAATTGACGCCAGATGGCTCCAGATACTGCAGAGCATAGCACCGAATCTTTGAATCATTTCTTTTAATTTTATTTCAAGTTGTTGAGTGTTGATTAAACATAATCAATTTTTACGAGAACTCTACACAAACGACTCATCGCATTGACGATTATCAAAAAGTTAATTTTAACTGTAATGAAGCATTCGAGAGGGTTTAGTGTGCAGATGTAAAGAATTAAAGTAGAGCAAAGTGCTCAGTCTAAACATAATCACCAAGTGTATATGATAACAGCTTTTGCACCTGCTCTTTTACAGTGCTGTTGCAATAACAGATGGAATGTAATCTGTTAGAACGACTACTGGCGCAGTTCTTCTTTAATCGAGTCGAGACTAAAGTTTTGCTTGTTATTTTTTTTTTATTTTTTTTTTATTTATTTCATTTTAGGAGGAAGTTGCCGAGCAAATACGTGTACTACTACGTGAGCCCCGAGCACAAGAACCACTATGTGTTATCGTTTATATTCGGCTTCGACCGAGATGACGACGTTTACCACTTTGCCTACTCTTACCCTTACTCGTACTCGAGGTTACAGACTTACTTGGAAGAACTGGAAAAAATGAAACTTCCATTCTTGTCCATTGAAATCATCGGTTTTAGTCTGGTGAGTTGCGCTTGAACTTCCTATTTAGTCGCGAGTGGATAATTGCACCTGTCGCTCACTTGGTGACAGGTGAAAGATGCAATGAAATTTTTCTTGTGCAATTTGATTACGTTTAAAGGGAAGTTGTTGCAATTGATCTGCGGTTTCCAAGACTCCCCCCCCCCCCCCTTTTCCTCGTTTCGTTTCGAATGGAATTGGAATTCGGTGAATAAAATTTGTTATCGCTTACTGCGCCCGAAAGAGGGAGATTGAAAAAGACTGACTGGATGCCTGTTTTCAAATTTAATGCGATTTTAATTGTGTCTAGTTGACGGATGACCAGTGGTCGGTCAGGTGGCCGTCCGCTCACTTAATTCAGCGTGGCATCGGTCGAGAAACCCAATCCGACCACTGAGACGCTGCTACTGGCTCGCCTCGTCTCTACCTAATGGCCAACACAGCGTCTGACAAATTCAATGAGACAGCCTTCGTTTTGTTGGCATCTGATTTCACATTAGCATTTGGGAAAAATAAGTCAACACGCGCTGCTGTAACGGGGTTTCCGATTGCACGTGTTGATAATCCCGTTATAACGACGCTTCTCGTTATTGCCCGATTGAATTTTCGCAAATAACGTTTTCTTCTTCTTCTTCCGCTCTCTCTTGCCAGAGCGTCGATGGTATCCTGCGAGATTTAGGGTTGTAATTTCGAGTGTGCGGTGTGACGTGCAATGTTGACGTCATAAAAATTGACGGTTATTTGATTTGTTGCAAGTGACGGTTTCATCTGTCAACAACATTCGCTTTCCGTGCGCTCGACGATGGATTGAGATTAATATTGGAACTTGGTAAACTCAACTTTGACTCAAAACCAACATTTTTTGTCATCGTTTTTTTTCTTTTTATCCCCTTTTCCTTTCTCTCTTTTTTGTTGAATTAAGCCAAACGTACTTTTTACAACTCTTTGAGAATGTGAAAATAAGAAAATTTTTAACGTGATTGTTATATTTACCCAATTGAATTTTCGGTTTTCATCACATAAAAACAAACAAATCTACAAAGGTGAAAGGAGGGATTCAGGTAACCATGAACCGTCTTCGTCTCCAGAGCCACTACTCACATTGAGCGCACCAACGCATAGCAACCAGGGTAACCGTGAGAAAGAGCAGACTTGGGTTTTACCGTTTCTGTATTATCACACAAGGATGTCGGGCTAATGGCAAGGGGAAATGGGAGTGGAACGACAGAAAAAATAAATCTTTATATAAAATAAAGTAGAAGAAGAATGATCGAAATTTAAATCGAAATTTAAATCAACAGAATTTTTTCGATATTACTTTTCGGTTTAGATATTTCAAGAATACATTTTTTTGATTTTTATTAAAGCAGAACGATTCCTTCGATGCTTTAGGGCGTTTGTGAAATCTGTGTTTATTTCTTATGTAAATGCGCGAATGTGCGACTTTGAAGGTGAAAATGCAAATATACTGTAGTCACAAAATTTCGTGTTTCGAATTTTAATGAAATTAAATGCAATTGATGCTAATTAATGCTGTTTAGTTTATCAATTCTTTGGCGATGAGAAGAAGGTCTTTAAGGCAAGTTTGGCGTCTACCTTTTTCCCCACTTAGCTAAGGTCAATCAAAGAACACCTTGTTAAAAGTGGTGGATGGGTGCAAGCGAGGGAGGATGTATAATTGAGTTATCAACGTCCTTCTTGAGTCAGGTGTAGGCACAATTAAATTACCCCTTTACTCTTGGTCTTCCTTCCTCCCTCTACCCCCATTAATGAGTTGCTAGGCCTATTTGATTCAATAAAAACAAGTGGTTTGCCCTTTGGTTTGTTTTTGTCACGCGGTTTCCATGGTGATGCCAATTACTTTGAAGATTTTTTCCCCTCTTTTCGAAATCCCAGCTTAAATCTTGAATTCGTTGTAAAGAGGTTGCGAATGCAAACAGTGCCCTAGGGATGCTGTCATCGCCTTGGTAACGTAATTCATATTTTTTTCTTCTTATTTCGTCGATTGCGCTTTTGTTTTGACGTTTGTCGAGTGCTTTATTTTCACTACGACCACTTTATCCATTCCGTTTCCATAGCAACATCGTCCATTGTCCGTTCTGACCATCGGCAAAGGGGAAAGTGGAGCAAAACAGCGGAAAACGGTGGTCATCACGTCTCGCGTTCATCCTGGTGAAACGCCGGCTTCTTATGTAGTGCAAGGTGATGATCGACTTTGGAAATGACATGTTATAGGTGCATAGAAGATTGCTTTTTTCCTTTATACTTTTTATTTTAAAAGAAAAAGATTTTATCTTTTTGTTTTTGGTAAAAAAAAAAAAAAAAAAAAAAAAAAAGCGAAATTATCTATGCAGTAAGTAATGTTTTGGTTAATCCGTTATTTAATGTTTTGTGTTTATTTTTTAGGTCTTGTTGATTATTTGGTGAGCGAAGAACCCATGGCAAAAGTTTTGCGTGATAACGTGACTTTTAAGGTCGTTCCCATGCTTAATCCTGATGGAGTTTTTCTGGGAAATTATAGGTTCGTGCATAATTCATAAAATAATAAAAAATTGACTTATTAAATAAGGTGTAAGCCAGAATTTTGTATTAGGGCATCTTGAATATTTATAGTTCCTTTAATTTTTTTTAAAGCACGCCTACATACAGTAGTTTCTTGGCACAGCATTTTATATTAAAGCAAACCCGCAATAAATAAAAGAACGACATACAGTATACCGTGCGTGAAAATTTAATTTAGAAATTTGTTTACAAAGCAAGATTTGTTAGTACATATTCTTAATAGCAACTAAGATCTTATCGTCTTAAGAAAAGAGAATTTCTTAGTGCTGACGTGCGCAATGATGCACATATTGAAATATGCAGTACCGTACCGGTAGTGTAAAGGGTGACCTTTGTCGTTGCACAGCCGCTTTATTTTCTGCGTAGAACGACTAAACCTTTCGGATTTGCCTTTTAGCTAAAAAATAAAAGAAAGAAAAGAAAAGAAAAGAACAGAAAAGAAAAGAAAAGAAGAAAAAAAAATATTCTCTCTAGCATATGTCAACTGGAGATGATCTTTTTCATGCTAAGAAATAGAAAGGGAATTAAGTGGCAGTAACTAGAGAATAAAATATTGCAATTAAGTTTTAAATGCAATGTTTAAATTTATGTACCGTATTTAAAAAAAAAAAAAATTTTGTTTGTGTATTAGTTTCAATCCTAATAACGTTTTTAAAAGACGTTTTTAAATGACACAAAGAATTTAAGATATAAAAGAAAAAGGTACGAAGGAAAAACGGAGTCATGAAAATGTTTGAAAAATGTCTGTCTGTATGTCTGTCTATAGACTGCTGTTCTCTAGAGTTATGGATTTCACGTTGAGAGATATACACAAAGCTCGGGACTTTTGGGGCAATCAAAATATTTTACGAGTATTTTTCTCAAAAATATACTCGTAAAAGAAGTTTTAGTGATTTGGTGTTAGTCATTTTGGAAAGTTTTCGGTCCCTTTAGGACCTTTGCTAATTAGAAACGTTGATGTGGCCATTGTGAGAGTATGAGATTCCTCGAGTGTTGTTGTTTGTAATTCGTGCGTTGTCATTTCCTTTAGCTGCTGGCTTTTAATAAGAGCGCTCTTTTACGTTTGCTTGTGCTGGCTGCGTGCCAACCGGGCTCCTATGGGAAAGTTAGTGCAAAACAAAAGCGTCAAAAGGAATCGTGTTTCCTTATCTTGCCACGGGAGCGAAAAACGGCGCATGACGGACGCATTTTGAACGGCGTTTAATACTCAATTTCACCACCAGGGCTATCCAATGCAAATGAGTTCGGCCACTTCTGGTAGTTGAAGATAAGAAAATGGATGGAAATAGAGGAAGGAGGGAGGCCTTTACTGCCCCTTACTCTTTTTTCTTTCTATTTTTTCCCTTTTATGGGAGCAAAAACCTCATTACAACGAATTGAAGTAGGCTTAATTTTCAATCGATGTAGCAATGGTTCGTTACCAACATTGGATTGCCGCAAACGTGACCGATGTGTTGACCAATTGTATTCGTTGAATGCACAAATAAGGACTGCAATCATTACAAAAACAACTTTATCGCTTTCCTTTTTCCTTTAACTTTTATTTTTTTCTCCCCACCTCCAAAGAAGAGAATAAAAATAAATTCTAAACTGAGTTGAGTTTTACTACAGGACTTCAATGATGGGCTTTGATCTGAATCGCAGTTGGTCGGACGCAAATCCGTGGGCTCATCCGACGCTCTACGCCACTAAAAACCTCTTACATCAACTTAATGGCGACAACGTAAGTAATAACGCAGATCACGGAGATATAAATACATTTACAGTTCGATCTAATGCGTCTCTCATGTCAAATTTGGGTTTTATTTACCTACACTAATTTATTTGCTTATTTTTTTGCCTCCAGGGTGTGGATTTGGATTTTTTCATCGACATCCACGCGCACTCGACTATGAAGGGAAGTTTCGTCTACGGTAATCACTACGACGATGTTTACAGAGCAGAGCGACATTCCCTCTTTCCTAAACTATTGGGTCAAGTTGCTGAAGATTTCAACCCGACGGGGTCGGTTTACAATCGCGATCCGAATAAAAACGGAACGGCACGAAGGTGAAAATTCAAGAGGGAAAAAGTGGGGAAAAAAAAAAAAAAAAAAAAAGCTGTCGATTAGAAAGAGCGGGGTGTAAAATGATGAGGCAGCAAATGGTACGAATTTGATATTCATTTAAAGCCGCTGTCTCGATGGACGTCGTTGTAACGGGGTCAGCGGAAGGAATGGCAAAGGAGAAGGGTGGGATGGGAAATGGCAATGCAGTTTCCATGGCAACCACCCCAGGGTATTGTTGCGTATTCCAGTGGCGTGCCTGTGCAGTTTGATTGTTCCATTGGACGAGAGAAAAAAAGCGCTGAGTAATTTCCAGCTCGTGGGTCAGGGATGAAGGAAAAAATGCACATGCGCAGTTGTGTTAAGGGACTCTGGCATTTTTCAAAAGCCAGGCGTTTTTGATGCCGGTACAAGTTAAATAAGTTTACGGTTTTCTTTGATATTATTTATCTTATTTGTGTAAGAGTATGCTAACTCTAGTCATATTTACTTGGAGAAACGTGAAATGCAATTGCGAAATCCCATTTCCACAAGTTTTCGAGTCTTGCAGCATAAAAGTAGAAATCGATATTATTGGTTTGGAGTCTTGGACTCTTGTACAATTCGAACGATTTTGTTTTGCGAATATCGATTTGCGGTCAATGCAGGGGTCGAGTTAATCAGCATTTGTTAGTGGATTGATTGCACTTATTGATGATGCCAGTTCCTATTTTCTTTTCAAATGAGAAATTTTATTGAAAATGCAAAATGCAGCGACATTTGGGAATGAAAAACAATTCGGCAAACGTGACCGAAATAAAGTACTGTTGGCTTGCAACTTGAGAGAACTAGGGCTCGAATCGTCAGCTTCTCTGCTTGTGCAGCACATTCTGACCCTGGTGGTGAATTCTGTAATTCAATGCTGCATTTCAAAACTTACCTAATTTTATATGCGCATTGGAAATCGACGAAAAATATAAATACTGGATGCTAAACTGAGTTAGAACTCACAAGTCAGAAGCAAGCGAATTGAATATACAATATTTTTTTGCTTGCTCTCTTCAAGTTGCGTAGTATTAACTCGGTGTGAACACGGTTTGTCGTCATGTCAAGTTAGCCTAGTTTAGCAACGACAGAGACGTTGGATTGGAGGCAGTGGCAGCTCTAGACGTGATGAAAAGGCAAATAACGGAGTTAATACCGTCGTTAAATTACGATTCAGCGTCGGCCGTATATCGATTCAGATATTTCTTTGTTACGAGTAAAGCTTCGGCTGACAATCGAGAGACAATGCACGACGGGGGGAAATGGGAAAAGGGGAAAAATGGCAGTGTTTTGAAATTTCCAATCGACTAGTTTCCGAGAGAATGTTGTCTCAATAATTCATTCATGCAATTCAAACAAGTTAATGCCTGCCCTTGCTCATTTTCCATTTCATTTGGCCAAGTCTTGGCAACAGTTGCCATGGAAACGGAGTCGGGGTCGGGAAGAGCGAGCGAGAGAGAGAGAGAGAGAGAGAGAGAGAGAGAGAGAAAACAAAAGTCAAACATCGCCATTTAGGTCGGGCGAATCGAGTGAACCGCGGATGAGGGTGGAGCTCCACCAGGACCCATTGCGCGCGTGACTTCATCACGGAAACTGCGGTTACCATAGAAACGGTTCTTATCAATGGCCCATAGGGGGAAACTGGCGTGGACACGTTGCGTCTCTCTAATTCCAAAATGGATCTCTGACCAGGGATATGTGATGGGATGTCCACTCTCGCACACCGGAAATGGACGGCGCGCGTGCGTAGTAGCATGCATAATGCCCGCCTTTTCGATGCCTGGAGTGTAGTGGCTTGTCACGATGCTCACATCACGTTCGTGGTCATGCGTTATGTGGTGCGCCGAGCGCATGCGTCAGTGTGGAAATGAGTGTTGACTTCGATTCTCAATCTAATGAAACTGCATTATCCCCTTTAAAGTGCAACAATTTCATTACTTTTTTAGTGTTTTGCATCAAATTAAAAGCACTTTCTTTTTTCTTTAAATATTTATCTATTTATGCTACTATTCCACAGATATTTCGCTAATACGTTGAGCGATAAAGCCAACTGTTATACTCTGGAAGTTTCCTTTTTCGGTTATCATCCTAAAAACGGAAGCGATGCAACTTTGTTAGTGCCTTACACGGATGACGGATGTATCCTTTTTGCGGCTGCGAGACAGTCTAACAAAAATGGTTGCCAAGAGTTCCTCAACACAAAGCAGACAAGAGATTGGGCCGGAATTTAGCGCGTGCCTTTTTCGAGTATTATATCGTATCCAATCACATTCCCGCAGCTGTTAGTTCGGGCGTGACGTCATCAAATCGCGGCAAGCCGCGCGATAGAAGCCGAGTAACTGCGACGAGAGGAACGAGAGGCGGGAAAAGTACTTCCGCCGTCGGTAGCGCCATTGGCACCGTAGCAAACAAGTTTTAAAAATATGTAAATTTCGAAATAGTTAAGATATTAACTAATTTACATTTATTTAAATTTAAACAAAAATATTATTTCCTGGCACTGTCAATGCAAAAATAAGACTTTATTTTTTAAATAATAAATCAAAGTTTAACTCAACTTGACATTTATATCGAAACTTCCGGTTCCAACTCCGATCACATTGCCAACAACCAGCTGGGCTGACGGAGATGTCAACACGTCTTTACTATCTGCAAAATATTTCACGGTAAGAAAGTATAATTAGCTTAAAGTACGGTTAAATTTCATCGTTATGGGATCAATGTCTTGAGTAATATTAAGAGAGGGAAAAATCAAAAAATGGCGATACAAGAGAGTGAAATTCGATTCACAGATTACGTACTGTGAATTACTTACAATATGAAGTTTAAAATGTCTTCTCGTTCATTAAGTCAATAACCCAAATTGAATTTTTTATTTTGAAAAAAAAAGATAAAAAATATTCGACATTACCTTGAAGCGTTGCTTGTTGAAGAAACTGCATAGTCGTCTCGAAACTCATCTGCTGCAAAGGCGATGTGCTACTTTGCATCGCGAAACGATTCAAGCCGGCATAGGTGCCATCAAAGGTCATGTAATCGGCGATGAGCAATAGATGGCGTGGATCGACTTTAATTCCGTACACACCAAACACCATTTGGATTTCCTTCAGATAAAAAAAAAAAAGAAAAAAATAACGACATCAGAAAATGTAGCGAATGACAATCGCCAACATGTGCCGATAGCTAAAGAAATTCGTGTGATGGGTCCATTGGGAGCTGTCATGCGACCTTCGAATTTGCGCGCCCACCACACGCGCTATGGATTTTTTTTTTCTCTTTTACTCGTCCAGCACTGCCAACCCCTTCCTTTTCACCCTTCATTTTTGTAGCACTTAAAACAAGCTTAAAGTCAAGTTCAAACTGCGCACTCGAATGGGTGGCAAATGGCAGACTTCAATTACCCCAAGATCAATGTGGGCGTTCGTATTAGTATGCGCCGTGCCTTAAGCAATGGTGCGTGCGCAAACCCATTCCTTCCATGTTTATTGATGAAGGGAAAGTCGAAATTAATTCGGCATGACGACTTCCTACACGACCGCAACGCCCGGTCAAATTATACCGGAGAAGTGTCGAAATCAGGAAAAAAGAAAAAAAAAAGTACATGTGCTGCAGAGAAGTTAGACCGAGGCTTGCAGGCGGTGCTTTTCAGCCGAGAGGGGGGTCAGCAAGAAGAAGGGAAAAAAATGAGGGGAAAAATCCTCGGTATAGCGTAATGTGCTTGTAAATCGTTCAAAAAGCTTGATCCATATTTGATTTATCGTCTTTTCGTGACAAGAAACAGAAGTGGCAACATCGGCGAGAGAAACGCAATAAACTAATCCCAAAGTGACAAATAAAATTCTCGAACATTCTGGTTTTCCTAGTCAAGGCCAGCATCTTACCTATCTGCGTCTGCGCAATATTAAAAACGGGGCCACGAGTCATAGCCAGCCGGCGTCGCATGCATTCTTTTCGCCTGTTACCATGGAAATGGCCGCCCGTTTGTTTTTAAGTCAGACTCAACATTCGAGATTTTTTGTTTCCAGTCGAAAAGTAACCGTTGGGGCCGAAAGGGCAAAGGGCGATGCGACGCTTAGAAGCAGAGTTTGCACGGCGAAGCCGAATAGAAACGGGGTAATAAAAGTGAAGAAAAAAGAAAGAATTCGGCTGGGATTAAGGCGTATAAATTAGACGTAACCAACATTTTTACAAATGAAAAATGACTTCCTGCGGGTAATTGGAGAAGAAATCGGCACCCTTCGTACAGCGACTCGGCGCTGCAAAGCTGGAAACGGGGCGCGGATAATCACCGTTGACGCCCCCACTTCAAATATCGACCCACGAAAATGATCCAAATTCCAAAGCGCTTGTGGTGGCGAGGGGGAGAAAAGGAAAAATGAGCAGCACCAGCATCGAGCGCAAATTTTTTTATTCCTTCCAACCAAAGAACTTGTGCGCCAAGCCAGCCAGAAAGGGAATTTGCTCTGCTTTTGCACCGAGCCGAGCACAACTGAGCTTTGCCAGGCAAATGCCGTTGCCAGGCAACGCAACATCTTTTCAACTTTCTTCCTCCCCGCTCCAGCAGAGGTCGCAAAAAGACAGCGGTTGAGAAAACCAAGGCACAAAGCAGGAGGTCGAGGGCTCTTCAAACGATGCGCAAGGTCCATTTAACCTTCTTTAAAGTTCGCCCTCAAGAATATGTCAAGAGAAATTTTTTCGTAATAAGTATTTTTCCGGAAGAAATTATTTCTAAATGAAGTTTCCCGATTGCATTTCTAAATTAAACCTGTCATGTGTGATTTTCCACTAGAAGAAGTTTGGAAATAAGATGACCGCTATACTGGAAGGCGATTCGAGTTGCCTTTTCTCACGAGTCGAGACTGTTTTAGTAGGCCGTAAAAAAAAAAAAAAAAAAAAAAAAAAAAAAAAAAAAAACTAACTACACCACCAACCACCGAGCTAACTTCAATGGCTGAGGGTTAGCATAGCTGCTTTCAGCTCGAGGGTCGGAGTACACACTCGGCTGAGAATGGTGAGATTTTTTTACGAGTGGAAATATCGCTTTCCTTCCTTCGGAGAGGAAGTGAAGCTGCGCGAGTGATAGCAGGTACAAGAATAGATAATAAGAGAGGATGCGCATCTATTTATTCCGATAATGCCAAGTTTGGTTGGTTAAAGTAGACAGAAGAAGGAAACTTAAATTTACCATGATTACAAGTAGATTTAATTTTTTCAAACTTTCTGCTTTTGTTTAGTAGCAAATCACTTGAAAATATTCTCTCGTCACACATTCTATTCTATTCTAGCATAAAATTCAAATCAAAAATGATCTTTAAAGTCCCCAAATCACGTTTCGAGCGCGTTAGTGTCTTCAAATGCAAGAACAAAACTGCACTGCATACTTGAATATCAGTCTTAATTTTTTTCTTTTCCTTTTTCACTAAAGGTAAAATATACAATATCGACTTCTGTTTAAACATTCCCTTATGATAAATGACCTTCTTTTTCAAACCGAGTTTTCATTTTGCTCTGTTGGTCCCTAAGAAACTAAGAACGTACGAAATGGATTTAAAGAAACGGAAAAAGGAAAAAAAAAAATAGTTTTCATTTATCAAGATAATCCCGAAAGTGTCAATTTACAGACTAATGAAAGATTTTTGTCGCCTTTTCGAGGCTCAATTACGTTGAGGAGAATTGCTCAAAATGACAGCCAAATACAAAATCCGATATAAAGGGCTTTTGCATTATTCAGTGCATTCAACTTATTTTGAGAAGCGTGAGAAGCAAAAAAAAGAGTAAAACAAATTCGAGTTGTAGGGATGTGTTGCCTAGCAACACAATCGCAATGTCTTAAATTCTCCTTCTTCTGGGCAGAAAGAACAAATTGTCTACGTTGCGGGGGTTTATCACACCAAGTTTCGCTATTTTCGATTTGATTCCGCAGCAGCCATTTTGCGGCACGTGATTTGGTAACGCGATTAAGTGACCAATTTGGATGTTGAAACATTTGATTCGGGGATTAGCTAATTCCTCTCTCCCGGAGAAGAGGGAAGGAAATGTATTGAAATTTTCGGAAAAGTTTGTGCTCCGCCATTGCCAGTCAAAGTCACGTGGTGGATGTTATCCGTCTGAACATCAGCTTAAATTTTGATATTTTTTTATGGCAACGAGCAGCTACAAATCACGGAATGCTGGGACTGGGAGTAGTCGAAGGAAAAGAGGGAGCGAAAAAAGATCCAACAAATTGGGTACGATTTCTCTAACTTGATGTACGGGTTGCCAGGCAACGGCGGCCCGATGTATCAACACTTGGAGAGACGCAGCTGCAGCAAATCTGGTGACTTAGTGGCGTGGGCGGATGGGGTTAACTGATATTAATAAAAGCAAAGGATTGGCAAAGCGCTTGAATTATGCTCAACGTGTGCTGACTGCGCTTACCTTGCAATAAATTGACAGCTTGCGGCTGGCAAACGCGCGCTGGCGTCGAACGCCGCCTTCTACCGACGGCTTCCCCCCTTCCCTTCCCTTCCCCGCGCCTCGATCCGCTCGACCGGTTATCACGCTCGTAATTTACATGCGGATAAAAGATACACTCGACTTGCTCGCGGTCAACCAGACTTGCAGATTTCAGTCGCGGCGTTCGATCTATCAAGAATACACGCGCGCTAATTTACTTCCTCTCTTGAGGAATTCGAGTTTCCAATTTCAACGCTGGGCGGATAAGTGGATCGAATGAACAACAGAACCATGTTTTGTGTTGCAAAGCCTCAAGGGCAGCTCGAGAGAGAGAGAGAGAGAGAGAGAGAGAGAGAGAGAGAGAGAAAGAAAGACAGGAAAGGAGAGGTATATATCATGGTTACGGTCAAACAAGCGACTCGTAATCAGTTACTCGAACACAACCATAAACAAAAGATAAGATAAACAGATTAGGGCAGTAAAAAATGGCGGGATTATTAAAAAAAAAGAAAAAGAAAAAGAAACGGCATAAAATGTCAGTTAAATGCGCTTCGTGGAAATCAGTGACCAATTGGTCTTGCTATTATTGCGACTCTCGGCTTCATTGTAATTTATAGCTCTATTTTTCCTTCCATTTTATTCGAGGCAAATGTTTTTTAAGCGAAGAATGATGGCAGTCGAGCTTGATGGAAGATGAAGGGGAAAAAAAAATTATGCCCCGAAAAGGAGGGAAATATAAAAAAAAAAAGCCGTTGCTAGAAAATGAAACGCCACAAATTATTTTTCTTCGCATTTTTCTCGCTCGGCCCAACCCTGGGTTTAGAAATGGGTGCAATCGTGTCACCACTTGCGAACTGTGGATTACGATACCAACCAGCACCCTCCGGCGCGATAATTCAAACGACTAATGAATAATTGATTGAGTGGCTGATCATAAATCAGGTGATCAAAGTGTCAACTCTGCCGATAAATCAACGCACCGACGAACACCCAAGGTGGAAGGGAAGGGAAGGAACGCCGTTCAAGAGACGCATCTCGCGTCAACGAGGAAATTGGTTAAAGATCAACTTGCAAAGGGGGAAGAAATCAATCAGACTAAGCTCGCGCCAATTTGCAATTATATCTCAAAGAAAATAATTATGCTTATGGTAACCCCCATCTCTCCCACCAAAAAAAAAAAAAAAAAAAAAGTTAAAAAGGGGAAAATTTGTTTCACCTTGATTATGACTCTTCTGGCAGCTTCGATGCCGTATGCTTCGCCGACTAATTTGATGTTATTGCAATATAATCGGTTGAGGTCGAACACCCTATCAAACTGGTACATTTCCTGTGGAGAGAAATTGGAAGAATGATTGATTGCCGAGTGTCACGTGATGCATTTATTACTTGAATATTAACTCCGTCTGTTTTGATGTACTTTTCCTTTGTGTCCTTAATTGTTTGAAAAAACGCACGGCGAATGTTTGGTATCTCATAAATTATTGTTTTTTTACATTGGTCTTGAACCAGAGACATCATATCCACTGTCGTTTCCTCCAATACATACTAATATTGGTAAATTTAATGATTAAATTAAATGTCACTTCTTACTTAATTTTTTTTCATGCTAAACACAAACCTTGAGTGTCAGTTCGCACCATTCAGCCTTCTTAGTGTCAAAATTGTAAGCGGCGATACACGAATGTAATCCAGTTACGTACTAAATACAAGATAAACATAACGATTAGTAATCTTATACCTTAATATCAAAATGCAATACATACATCGACCCTCTCTCTCTTTTCCTTCTCTTTAACTTTCTCTTGGTAATTAAAACTTTCCGTAACTTCTTTTTTTTCTTCTGTTCCACTCCCAGTATCATGCGATTCCTCGGACATCGTAGCTTCGTCGTCAAGTTCTTGCTCCTCTTCAACCACTTCGTCATCATCATCTTTTTCCTCGTAGGTACCTTCCTTGCCGACTTGTTTTTTCGTTCTAGCTGCAGCCGATTCTTCGTCCTGTTCGTCATCGCTTTCGTCTTCGTCTTTATCTTCATTTCGCTCGTCATCGACTTCATCTTCGTTTTCATTATTTTTTTTGTTTTCTTTCGCAGTGTGAGACGACACTAATCTATTTTTTTATTTTTTTAAGAAATTAAGAATTTAAATTGCCGAAAAAAGTAAACAATTTCAAATTACACTCACTTCGATTCTTTTGCTACTCGACATTTCTTGTTTAATGCCGACAGCAAAGTTTTAAAAAAGGTTGTTTCCATGTACTGCAAAATTTTAGCAGGCGTCGTATAATATACGCCCTGATATTGCTTACATGGCCGAAATTTAAACTTGAAGGTGTAAATGCGAAATCGTCTGAAAAAAAGTAAATTATGACTATTTTTCTGGTATTTACAACATAAAAAAAAAAAAAGTAATTTACTTGTAGTCTTCGATTTGCAAGCAATCATTTATGTCAATACTGTCAATCAACTGATCCAAAGTCACACGGCTCAATTTCAAGAACATATCGTCCGCTTGATCGAGTGTCGATGGCAAAAAGAACAAATCCATACTTGGTGTTGCAATTTCGGCGCTTGCACTCATCAGAATTTCTTTCATTCGAGGTATTCCAAGGGTTACGTTCATGTCACCACGACCGGCAAAGTGAAAAGTGTTCAGTGTCATCTGAGTAGAGGGCTCGCCAATGGACTAATACAAGAAGTATGCAATAAGCAAAGTAAAGAATTGCGAGTTTTTAATGTTTGCTTACCTGAGCTGCAAGAAGACCCACTGCCTCTCCCGGTTCGCAGACAGAGTGCATCGCTTTCAGATTCATCATGTCTTTGAGCACGTCTCTGGTAACGTTAGAAGAGGTTTCGGGACTGTAGTCTAGATATCCGTCGATTAATGCTTCCATTCGTTCAACAATGGCGCCAAAGTTACTGCCGGGACTTAGTTTAGAGACGACTGGTTCCGGACATTTAACTGCTTTTTTAAGAAACCTGTCAAATTTATTTCAAATTTAAATACGGTAATGTTTTTATCTGTCTAAATATCAAACTCACTTCTGCTTTTCTTTTTTGTCTAATTCGTTCCACATATTTTCTAATGCTTGTTTGTTCTCAGCTTCTCGTTTTGTGCTGAAGTACTGGAAAGCAGATAACTTCCACTTTAATGGATTCCCGTGTTTCTTACTCCATTTCTTAATCTGAAATTAATTTAACAGTAATCATTAATTAATCTACATAAAGGCAAATAATCAAATTAATTTCGTCTTACAGATTTTTTAATTGATGCAACTTCTTCTTCATTGCTGTACTTTTTAAGAAGTTCGATCTCTTTCTTATCGTACAATGCTCTATAATTCGTTACTAAAAACGGTAATTGTTCCTCCTTAATGAATGTTGATTTTTGAGTATCCAATCCATCTTCCCCATACAAAAACTGTAAATGAACAATATAAATGATGGAAAAAACAATGATAATATACAATAGTACTTGTATCACACTTCCATCGCAATCTCTAACAGTTGAGTCATAACCAACGCGCAACGATTCCAAGTGTTTAATAAGACAACGTTGTAAGTAACCACTTCGACTGGTTTTTACAGCAGTATCAACCAAACCCTGGAATAAAGGAGGGAAAAAGTATAAATACAAGAAAAAAATAACTGCGGCAACAAAAGCGCACTTCTCGACCAGCCATGCAATGAAAGAAATATTCTTGCGGCTCAATTCCAGTAGAAAAACGACCAGCCACAAATCCACCAGCTCTTGGAGTGACGTCATACGGTCTAAAAGACGGCAGCGTTCGCCCACTCGGTCCAAGAGGTGGTCTGCTGCCTTCCAGTTCGATCTGGCCAAGTGAAGATGAAATCTGCATAGAGTTTACAGATGATCCTTTCGCTCCAGACAACACCATAAGTTGCAAATAATTTTCTGGAAATGTTTTCAGTAAGCCAGTTTGCATCACAATTCTAAAATATAAATGAAATATACATTAATTTTATTTCATTCACTTAATTTACAAACTTTATTAACTTACTCGCTAATTTCAGAGCTCAATTCGTTTGTTTTGAGTTTCATTTCGTCATCAAAATCTTTCATGGTACCTTCGTCCAAATTAAAATGAGCGGCTTCCAATTTCTCGAAAATCTCTGCTTTGTTATCGCGATCATTAACCGAAAACGTTTTTGCGGCAACTTCGTATCCGATTTTTTTCCCTTTCTTAATCATTTTTTTTCGTAGTTTGTCATTCTGTAAATAAAACAAATATTAAACAAGGTGTTTTAAATTTACTATACTGGACCGGTACCTGTTTATTGCTCACAATATCCAGCGAACCCAATGAAAATCCATAACTTTGAATAAATGCAGTGAACAGTCGACCTAATGCAGATAAAAATTCACTCGAGACATTTCCACCATACAACTGTAATCAAGAGTAAAATTTAAAGTTAAAAAATTTCATTTTAATGAATAAGCTACTTATACCTCGTACAAACTGTGAACTAGACCGAACTGAGTTGGACCGTAATGTTCTTTGTCCAAAACTCCACAGAGAAGTTCCCCATTGTGAATTATAACTTCGCTTTCAGACATTTCACGTGTATACTTCATAATGCCACCCACCGTCCACGGTCTCGGCTCAAGTTTCTGCCAGCACTTAACATCAATTTTAGCTTTTCCTTCGAGAGTTATCAAAGGTTTTTCAGCAGGAATCAAATTAATCAAAATAGTTGAAATGATTTGCTTTCCAGACCAGAGAGGAACTGGTTTCCAAATAGTAGGTGAAATTATTTTGATGGGCCCGCGGAGGAATGGTATAGCTCTGTAGACCAATTGCAAGTATTCTTCTCGTTGAAAGAATTTCCCGCGTTGAGTCATGAGCACTCCCGCGATCATGTGATCTTGAATTAACCCACCCAACGGAGTGCCGTCTTTTGGTACCAGATACTGGTTGCTTACATTTGCTGAAAATTTGGATAAAATATTTATATAGTCATACTTTTTTTTAAAAAAAATTACGTAGTCTATACCAATTATTCGAGCTTCTGCTCTCGCAAGTTCACTTTGTGGAAGATGGATGTTCATCTCGTCACCGTCAAAATCAGCGTTGTAAGTCTTGCAGTTTGAGTAATGTAAGCGTAGGGTTTTTTCACCCGGTAGAATGCGAGCCCTGTGAGCCATTATACTTGGTTTGTGCAGTGTTGGTTGCCGATTAACGAGCAGCATGTCTCCTTCAATTACATGTCTGTAGACAATTTTGGATCCATCCGTTTCCATGTTGAGACCAGGTGTCAGTAATTGTTTAGCAATCGCCTCTCGTTTTAACTCGCTGAAGCCCAACCGAATTCTGGTTCCGTCTGGATTTTCCACCATTGTAGCTCTGTTAATTCACAGTCAAAAATCAAGTATGTGAATTAATTTTTATTTTATCTTACCCTGGATAAACATCAGGTCCATTGATGACAGCTTGTCGCAATTCATTCACATTCCACGGCGTTACTGGTTGTGGGTACATCAATTTCTTAGCAATAATTTCAGGGATTCCTATTTCTTCGATGCTTATGTTGGGATCAGGCGAAATAACTGAACGAGCAGCGTAATTGACTCGTTTTCCCATCATATTTTGTCGAAATAATCCTTCTTTTTTCTCGATCAACTAAAATTATTAAATGGATGCGATTCAGTACACATGTAAGAAGTAACTATTACAGTACTAAAAATACCTGTTTAACCCCCATAATTGACTTATCCGTAGTACTCCGAGCTGTAAGATCATTATCAAGAATGGTATTCACATGATATTGCATTTGACGCCAAGCGGTATGCATTTTTTCAGCATCGCTGTTTCCGCGTAGTTTTTTCAGTGATCGCTAAAATAAAAATAAAAATATTTATTCACGAAGTAAAACATCAGACAGCAAATCCAGTAACTTACCGCAAGGTCCTCATCATCATACACATTTTCTTCCCCCATTTTAAGTTTAGTTAAAATAAAACGAAGAACATTTGCAGCTTGAACGACACGAGTTAAATTTAAACTTAAAGGGTTTTCGAATTTTTGATCGCCGAGTTCATTCAACTGAAACAACCGAATTATTAGTTACAATTTTTACTAAATTTAGAAGCGGATATTTACAGGCCGAAATTTAGGAGGTGGAACTGGAACTACATTCATAATGAAAATATCAGCAGCAGATGACAGTTTTTTCAAAATCGGGAAAAGACATTGCAAAAACGATTTCTCATTCTCCCAGAGCTGTCGTAAGTGCGTATCCACATCTATTGCAGTCAAAACATTTTGTCCGAGAAAAGCATCTTCAGCATCTTTTTCCACCACTTCGTTCTCCATTACGATGGTTTCATCCAGGTCAACTTCTGTCGATTTCTTCCTAATTAAATTGATGATGGATGTAAATTAATGACTTAAAAATTTTTATTTTAAAATGTAATACTCTACTTTTTCTGAGTCTTAGCCGATTTTTTTGTTGTAGCTGATTTTAGCTGCTTCTTTGCGGCAAGCCTTGATCTTCTCAATGCTGATGTATAAAATGTATTCTTTTGAAGTACTTGAACAGGGTATTTTGTTGCTTTGCAATGACGACATTTTACTCCTTTTGGTGTGAAATGTTCTTTCATAAATCCCTTTATCAGACTATGCCGATATTCAACTTCATTTTTTAATTGGATTTCTTGCGGCTGGGCATCCCCTATTAAAAAAAAAATAGTTATAATTAAATATTTTAATTTAAAAAAATTGAAATGCAGTACCTGTTATAGCTTTATCGACTAGATCGTGCAGTACACTTTCTAGTTCAAGAATATCGATATCTTTTTCTGAATTCAACATTTCGCTGACTTGGTGCGGTAATTCATCTGCCGTACTCATTAATCCATAATCCAAGAGCTTCAATTGCGCTTCTAGAAGTAAACATCTCTGTTTAAGTGCTAATATTCGATGACAGTTGAAACAACTTCCTCGCAAAAGCTAAAATAAAGTAACATCTCATGAGTAAGGTACACTTTTTAGATCTTAAACTTAATTACTTTATGTAAATCTTTTGAATAGAAAGGGTTACAGACAGGCAATGGTAACGAAATATGTCCAAAATGCCCATTGCAATGTGCGTTATCACCACCGCAAGTTGTACACACCTCCCTTGGACCAAAAGTACCTGTTGCAAAAAAAAAAAAAAAAAAAAATTTTTGTTAGTGTCTTATGATTTCTAGAAATCGGTTGTTTACTTGTAGCTGTGGTTCCCAAAGCGCGATCGTAAATACCACCGGGTATCGGATGGCCAAGCGAAATTAAAGTTTTCGGTGTTTTTACTTCAAGAACACTTAATTTCAGTATTTCTTTATCCGTAAATGGTTGAAAACCCACGGAATTAATAACACATGAAGATCTTTCATACATTTTTCACTATATTTTAGTTCAAGCAGCAGACACGCACTGTGAAATCGTGAAATCCATGCACGTGGTTGGAGTCGTAATTACAGTGTTGACAAGTCCGAATGAGGCGCCAGCACTTGGCAAAAGTTAACACTAAAAATCACTAAAAAAAAATATTTTGAAAACACTAAAGGTTTTTATATTAAAATATCAAAAAATAGGTGAATTTCTGAGTATTATAATGAAGTAAAATAGATAAAACATATTAAAAAAAAAATTAATTAATTAATTAATTAATTCTTTCACCACCAGATGTCTTAATGTATCCATTGAGGTATTGTCCGCGCGCGAAGAGAAGTGTCGC
>JAQFZP010000056.1:0-74717 GCA_034695745.1 Geophilus truncorum | reverse complement strand
TTTTTGAAAGAAGAAATGCTATTGGTCGGTAAAAAAACTAAAACGTGTTTTCATTGGCTAATGCTTTTCGCGGTTTGTTATCTTTTTAAACATGGCGATGTTGTAGCACTGAGCAGGTGCTGCTTCTTAATATACACAATGCACTTCTTTACATATTTTTGTATTACTTTTTTACTTTTATACAAAGGCGGTCTTTGCAAAGATGAGTTTGATCCTCCTCAGTTTTTAGCATTTGGTCCTGGATTGACACTTGAAGCTACTTATCCAGTGCAATACTTTTTTATTCAAGCGGTCGACAAAGATGGGATGAAGTAATATTTGTTATCAATTAAAAACTGCAAATTTTTAACTACATTTCTCTATTTCAGCGTAACCTCAGATGTTAATAATTTATTTTCCGTTCAAGTTGATGGAATTAACAGAGTTTGCCGAACTTGGACACAAGTTTTAAGTAGACACGATGGAAGTTTCATCGTGAGATATAAACTATACGAACCATGCTCAAATCTTGAGATTAAAATTCTTTATAATAATATACACGTCGCAAAATCACCGTACGTCTTCAAAGGTAACAAAAAAAAAGATTTACGAGACTTTAAAAATTTTTTAAAAATTTAATTTATTTTTGATAGATCAAGTAGTTCATCAGGAAGAGTGTTACTGCCCTAAAGAAAATATTGAGTTGTGGTTGGAAGACATGGAATGCCCCACCACTTACAAACAAATTGACACGGATCTCTCAACTTTTAAACGTGTTAATATGAAAAATGTTCTGGACGAGGTAAAAGTTCGGTTTAACCATCCCAAGAGTGAGAGTTTATGTCATTACGCAATAGTTGAAAACAATGTAAGTGGATTGATATATGAAACGATAAACAATAAATCATTTTGTTTATAAATTTCAGGTTTATAGAGAATGTTTTGGCGAGTACGTCGGTTTCAAAATGTTCATCGATTCTATTTTACTTTCTCTATTAAGAAAAACCAAATTACCGAATGTTGAATTTTTTTCTAATTTGGGCGATTGGCCCTTAGAAAAAAGAGCGCCGTCAAATAACCCTTTGCCTATTTTTTCATGGTGTAAATCTGATGAGGTTAGAGATATTATTATGCCAACATATGACCTAACGGAATCTACTCTAGAAACAATGGGCAGGTAAGAATAAATAAATAAATAAAAAGAAATCAATTTTTTTTTTTAATGTGATTTCCTTTCAGGGTAACGTTAGACATGATGTCCGTTCAACAGAACACTGGGATAGCCTGGGAAAATAAAACTAAAAAAGGAATTTGGAGAGGGCGTGATAGCCGAACCGAGCGACTGGAGCTAGTTACAATGTCACGACAAAATCCCCAATTACTGGATGCTGCTTTGACGGATTTTTTCTTTTTTCGCGACCAAATAGATATATATGGGCCTCGAGTACAACATATGAGTTTTTTCGACTTTTTTAAGGTTTGTTATAACGAAATTTCCAAGAATAATGAACTAATTTTCGTAATGTTTTTTTTTTTTTTTTAATTATTAGTACAAATACCAAGTGAATGTAGATGGAACTGTTGCTGCATATAGATTTCCATATTTATTAGCTGGTGGCAGTGCTGTGTTCAAGCAAGAGTCTGAATATTACGAACATTTTTACAAAGAATTGCAGCCAATGGTTCACTATATTCCATTTAAACGTGATTTAAGTGATTTAATGGCTAAATTGCAGTGGGCAATAGACAATGACGAAGAGGTAATGTTTTAGGTTAAATGTATTAAGTCTTTTTACTAAATTCCATTTATTTTAAACAGGCGCATAAAATAGCTTTAAATGGAAGAAAATTTGCTCAAGAGAATTTAATGCCGAAAGACATATATTGCTATTACGCGATTTTATTAAATGTAATACGATAAGAACTAAATTTCTAGTATCGTAACTAACTATTAAATTGATCTATTATAGAAATTCTCTGCCATTTTAGAAGAATCTCCAGTCATAAATGCAAACATGGAATTAGTTCCCCAACCCCAGACCCCTCAAAGTGTCTGTGATTGTCGAAGATCTAGGAAAATAGTAAGCTATGCTAAATCTCAAATACAAACATCAAAAAATTCTTTACAAACTCGTTTTTTTGTGCCATTCAGGATAAAGATGAACTTTGAAAATCAAGTATTAAAGAATTTCAAGCTAGAAAAAAAAATTAATTAATTACTTGTAAGTAAATTTGATAAACAGTAGTTATTTTTATACGTAACGTATACAATTGTAACAATATTTTCTACGGCTTTAAAAGAATGTGAATTTATTAGATTTGTGCTGCCACCTATCAATGCATTTGCGAAGCGAGCAGTAGCGCAGTGCGCACGATCGGAAGTGGGTAGTGCAAAGGGGAAAAAAATGTCAACATGTGACCTGCAGCAAAACATCCCGCATGCGGCGCGGAGCTCGAGCTAGACTAGTCAAAACTCATCTCCCACCCCTTGGCATTTATATTTCATTTGAAATGTCAAATTCAGAAATTCCAAACAGGTAGGGGAGGACCACTCCAGGTGGCGGCCCGCTGGTCGTTGGTGGCGGGAAGAGGGCGCAGCTGCCGGTGGCGAGCGCACGGAATTGAGTTGTATTCCCTGGGCGCGCGTGCAGGCAGCCGGCATGCGTACGTGATTATCTCCTGCGGGGAAATTTCAATTCCTTCGAGACACCCGTGTTCAATAGGCTTCATGACGTAGCAAGCTTTGATGCTGAATCCCAGTTTAAATAGAAACCGAGGCGCACGCTGCTCCGCTCTTGTGCTCACCGTCACCCGCGTCGACGGCACCCATCCGACCTCTGCGGCCGAGCCTGCATCTTAGCACGAGCGGGAACCACGCAACAACGATCGGGGCGCACAGCCGAGTGCCGACACGGCCACGCAGCCGAGTCCATCCTGAGCTTATGTCCAGACGAAAGCAGGCCAAACCCCGAGCACTGAAACGTAAGTGTCAACACTTGAATTTTTCTTCACCTGTAATCGCGTTATTGGCGTGCTGCGCTGCCGTGTGAGTGGCACCGAGTCCGGCCCGTGGCGTGGCGATTTGACCGTGAGTCTCCACCGCCGGGCCGGGCTGCCCAATAGGCAAGCTTGTAGCACTTGTATCGTACGACTCGTGTCGATTGTGCTTGCGATAGATAGTGAAGGATACTTGGCATTTTTCAACCGTGTTTGTCGAGCTCGCATCGATTGACTTGTAAGTATTTTATCGTCGTGTTTTTCGGCACACAACAAACAGAAACAGCTCGATTCACAAAGAAATCGTCCAAAGCTGAAGCTGGAAAAGTGGATTTTTTCCCTCGTCGCCATTTGTTGGCGTCTGCTAGCGATTGATGGCGCCAACAGTTTGGATGCAACGGCGAGCGATTGCACAGTGCATCTTTAAATGTCAAAGTTAGCACGTAATGTTTTCTGATATAATTAACATTAATATGCGATTATCCGAATGGTGGTTTAATTACGTCTCTGTTTAAATGTAATTGCAAAATACAATACCTGACTTAACAACAGCTAGAGCCGGTATACATGTCAACATTAATATTGAAGTTTAATCGGTTTAAAGCAACGAAGCATATTAAAACAGTATAAAATTTTCGAAAATCATGCAATCCATAGAGTCGATTTTTAAAGTTGCTTTAACCTGAAAATAAAGATTAATTTTAAAATTTTGTGTGAATCTAGGTGGTGAATGGGACAGTGAGTCCCTCCACGATCAGGACATGCTTCCTGATGATGTACAGAGTGATGGGTCGGCCACGGACAGATGTCTCGCAAATGGAGCAGGTAAGATAAATGATGTTTGCATGAGTGGGCAAGTTTTGTTTGGACAAAAGGCGCGCCTTTATTCAATGAAATTATTGGCTCAAAACTCGGGGAATTTGCGAATAATGTAACGGGATAAATAGTGTAAGGAGTTAGTGCACTCCCCGTTGGCGTTGGTTTGGTAGGGGTTTGAGAGAGGTCGAGATGAGGGATTATTGTGTGGTTGACATTCGAAGTCATTCATCACCCTTAATTGGACGCATGGCAAGAATTCTTTCTCGTTGCGTGAGCTCGTAATTAAAATTTATTAAGGTATTGTCTGTGGTGTGAGCATAGTGAGTTGCTGGCCAAAAGATCTCGTTAACAGCGAAATCCCAGTCTAAAGTTGTACTGCGCGGATTGAGCGAGTTAAGAATGAAATTGGAATTGCATTTGAACATCTGATGTGGACTTTTTAAATATTTATTGTTTTTCGTTTTCTTCTTCGGGGCTTTAATATGGTGCATTATCATCTCGGCTGATGAGTAATTAAAGGGTTTTGATCTCGTCGTTGAAGAGAATTTCCCAAAGGGTCTTTTAGTTTGATTTCGCTCGAGCTTATCGTGGTCAAAGTATGTCTTAGGATGTGGTGAAAGATGGAATTTTGGTCGGGGTTGCTAAGAGGGGTTTGCTTTGTTTTGTTTTGTTTTGAATTTAACAAGATGCAAATATCGACCAGAATAATTTTGGCGGTTATTAAAAATGGAAAATCTAACTACTATAACTGATTTTAGTGGACAAGTTTGAATTCGAAATGATGGATGAATCATTTACGTTTGTGACATTTGGAAAAATGAAATTTTTATGATTGCAAAGTTTGAAAACTGAGAAATTGTGGTTGACTGGTTATGAATTAAGTATAACTTTCATTACCGTATTTTCTCAAATAGTGCCCTCATGGCCTATTTGCAAAATTTATTTTCCCCCAAATTTTTCCTAATTTTAAACCCTTATTTAAAGGTGTTGAATGTTGATTTTAGCATTATTATTGCTAAAAACAATGCTAAAACACTCTTAAGAACTGCTCTGTGTAACAGTACGTACGTTATTTGAAAAAATAAGGTATATACTGTACACCAAATAAAATATGGTCTTACTGGTTTTAACCATGCAAAACTATTTAGTTCATATTTCCTTACAAGTGTTGAAATAAATATCAAATTTTCAACATTTTTTTTCAAATGTTTAGAAAACAATCTATGGAATGGGTCAAATTTAAATTTTATTACAAAAGTATAAAAAATAGAAATTTGAATTTTATTTTTTAAAGTTAGGAAAACTTTATTAAAGTTGTAATAAAGTGATTTAAATTACTATATTAATAATTTTTTAATTATTTATTTATGTTGTGTATAAAAAGAAAAGTAAAATATTTGTAAAATGCGATGCGTATTCAAGTGAGAGGTTTGGGGTAAATAGGCTGCGTTCTCTTTGATCGAAACAAATGAGCGAGGTTAAAGCTCGCGATATCCTAACACCCACTGACACAGATGTCGGGTTTGAAAAGAGTTGTGGGAGGAGAACGAGGTTTGAACCGTGTTGTTTGTCGACAAAACTGATGGAATCAACAGAGGACTGGCAAACAACTCCCTGGTCGGTGATTGCGCTGTTTCCGAGATGGGCTCCCATCAGCCCCGAGGCTTAGAGCCACTAAATAAAATGCCAAGTTAAGCACAAGTTTAGTGCAAAGGTGACTTTCTCCGGGGCACTGGCGTCTTATAACGCCAGTGCTCGAGTAGTGTCATGGAGCAAGCATTATACCTTTGCTCCGTCTCGATCCATTAAAACTCTCCAGTCGGCTGGAAAACTTTTACCTCTCGTGTTTTTCGGATTAAATCAGCTCGGCGAATGTTCGAACAACACACAACTGCCGAGTTCGGCTCGCGAGGATAATTAAATTATTTTAATGCAGTTTGAGAAAGGAAAAAGGCAAAAGCAAAGCAAAGCAAAAGCCAAAGGAGTCGTGATTTACCGTCATCTCTGTTTGCTTAATTATACCTTGCACCTCCGCATCACACACTCCTCCTGTTTAGTTGTGTTGTGCGCGCACCTGCGAAGCTATAACTGTCAGGATGTGTGGGGTCCTGATCCATTTAACCAGGGAAATCAGGGCTATAGAGAGAGCAACGAATACGAGGGTTGAAGCAAGTGCCGAGGGACGCATTCGTGATGAATATTTCCACTTTGGAACCTCTTAAAAGTTGCAAAACAAAAAATCAGAATCCCGTAAATGAAATTCCTCCAAGGAATTCGCTTCACTCCTTTCCTCCCTTTCTCTCTCATCTCGAGCCTGTAAAGCAGTGGAGCATAAAGAGAAGGCCTCATTGAATATTTACGTCATAATTGCACTTAATTTCGATGCAATTTTGCTCCGCTTCCATTACACGCCTAGTTTTAATATTGCTGAAACATTTCTCGCACTCAGCGTCTGCAAAGGGGCAACGAGTGCAACAGGGTATGCAGTTAGTTAGTTTTCTTCTTTGCCTCTCACTCTCTTGTGTTTAATCAAATTAAGGTTTAATTTTTAAGAGGGTTAAAAAAAAGAAGAGAAAAAGAGAGGAAAAATGATGTTTTGAGCTCGGCATATCTTTTTCTCTTTATTCATATCCAGACCAGGTTTGTTTGCTTGCTTGCTTCGCGTCTCGTCTCGTGTCTCCCGAGACTGTTTTTATTCCTCATTTAGGAAAGAAAATAAGGCGGGTTTGGAGTAATACAACGGGCAAAATTCTCTGGGGATTTCTAGTGTTGTTAAGAAGTTGGGCAAAGTGCTTTTGCTCGTACGGTGTTTTATGTCGGTTGAGCTAATAACCCTGAAAAGAGGACTTGATTTCTCCAATTGCTCCGTAAAGTGTCCAATTTTCCAAACGCGAATTTCCTGATACCGGCTATGGGGTAATTAACACTTTTTTAAACGCGTATCTATTTGATTTAAAGACGCGTAATAAAATTCCAGTTTTACGTCTTTTTTTTCGCGCTTCTTTCATCATGTTACGTCTCGTTCGTCTTCTTCC
This sequence comes from Geophilus truncorum, assembly GCA_034695745.1. Taxonomy (NCBI): domain Eukaryota; kingdom Metazoa; phylum Arthropoda; class Chilopoda; order Geophilomorpha; family Geophilidae; genus Geophilus; species Geophilus truncorum. The sequence goes on along the minus strand of JAQFZP010000056.1, from coordinate 67,887 downwards.
TGCTCCATTTCATAAATTGTGCATCGAGATCCTCTCCCTCCCTCTAAATCATGTCATCGTGCTCCAATCGTCCATAAAACAAACTCCGCACGCTCCATTGACGTTTCCCCCGATCACGAGCAGCAATGTGAAAGACGAGGTGGATGGATAATGACGTCATTATCTCGGCATCTTTTTTTTTAATTTATTATTTTTTTATTTATTTTTTCACTTCTTAATTCATTTGGCTGGTGGTAGGTTTGCGTCTTTATCAGTGATACAAGATCAGTGTCAGTGGCTTGTCTGGTTTTCCTGTTGGGAGCCCTGAGGTGCCCGGTGTTACCTGTCACAGGTGATGTCTTTATTCGGCGGTGGTGCCAGGAAGGTCGCTTCGCCTACATCCTGTAAAATCCTCCTGCTGATGTTGATTTTTTTTTTTTTTTAATAAAATAATTTTTGTCTTTTCACATAGTGACAAACAAAATTCAACCACTCATTTGCGGCCTGATTTTTTTTTCTACTTTGATTTTAAAAAATGTAAAAATAAAAACCAGTTATGTTAAGTAAATTAGGTCGAGCAAGCGAAAACTTTACCTAATTGACCTACCCATTAAATCATCTTAACCCTTTTTATCATTATGTGTGGTTAACACTCATATCTCGGCAATTAAAAGATAATTACGGTGGCTGGGGCTAAATTACATTAAAAATGAATCCTCCTCTACTCCCGTCTTTAAACTCGATGATGGGATGAGGTCAGCGTCTTCCCTCACCTGAATGTTAACTGTGCATCTCTGTTGGCGACCTGTGACCCGGGCACTAAAAGCCTTGTGGGGAGCGAGTTAAAAAAATGTTATATATGACATGTGTTATATTATTTTCTTTTTTTTTTCCCTCGCAACGACCGGCCACTATAAATGTTGTAATTTGCTTGAAAAATGGGCAATTTTTCTCGATTTTCGTATCCGCAGCCATAATTTTCGCTTGGGATGCAGACCCACACCTAGAACAGAATGGCCGCGAATTAAGCATAATGGAGGAAAAATGACGCAGCTCAATTTTAAGGGATAAATTTTATTTTTATTAGGGATTTTCGGCTTAAATTTTATTTTTTATGACTATTTTTTAATCATAAATTTTTTAAACATTTTTATGCCATTTTTTGAATTTTTTTCCCCTTTCGATCAAAAGCATTAATTGATCCTTAACAAAGGATTATCGATGTTTCCGAGTCAGGTAAACGAACCGAGAGACGACTAAACGCGACTCTAAATATTTGCATATTTTATTTTACGCATAGTTAGTTTTATTCGTCTCCCTTCGCTAGGAGAAATGAACGAGTCTTGTATCCAGGGGAAAAGTCGAGCACGGCGGTGAGGGTGCAGTTGCCATGGTTACCACAGCACCCAAGGGTCCCAGAGGATCTGGGCCCGTTCTGTGTGGTACCTTTGTTGCTGTGGGAGTAGACTGTGTTTCCTGTGCCTCGTCCCCTGGGTCCTCGAAAGCGGGGAAGCTTCATCTCGAAACTGGGAGGGTGAATGGACGAAAATATCATCAAATTTGACAATTTGGCCGAATTTGATGAAATTTGTAGGCAATGAGTGCGATTCGATTGGAGCCACAATGCAGTAGCAAAGGAAAACGAGAAGATTGTAATAAACTTTATCTACTCGATTCGCTTCATCAAAGTGGATGCTTTTTTTTCGGGTTTGTTGGGTGATAAAGTGACATCACATCCGTAACTCGTCAATTGTAATATCCTGGTTGGTGTTGATCAGGAGGAAAAAGTGCATTGCCAGTCGCTTTCCCGCTTTCTCTCGCAGCTTTTGTTGCCTCTGAACAATAGTCCTTAATCCGACGGGAGGGCCGGAGACGGTTCTTCTCAGCAGGAGACGCATCGAGGCGGGGGAGCTGGGAGGAGAACACCTGCAAATATTAATTAAAACAGGCGACCAGCAGGTGGCCATTGCATCAGGAAGATGAAGGTGGCGGTGGCTGGGCGGTGCCGAAAGGAAGTCGATGCTGGATAAAATAATAACAATATTTTTGTTGTTTTTTAAAAAAAAATTATGTAAAAATTGAAAAAAAATTCAAAGATTTAAAAGTGGGATAATTTTGAACGAAGTGGCACTCTACAGGTGTTTGGACAAATGTGTTTGGTGATGCGCGGAATCATTGTGGACGCAGCCTCACTGCCCCTCCTCAACCCCACCCCTGGTGTGCGGTTGACAGATGGCATGCTTCAAGTGACACCTGCCTTTTTTATATTCACCTTTCATTTTTTTTTTTCAATTTTTCTATAAAAATATTTATCAATTAGTCCACTTTGAAGTCATTTCCGCTCGAAGTAGAATGAAGTGCACGAAGCTCAAAGATCTTTATTTTTTAATCGACCGTGAATTCCCAGTGACCCACGGGCGAAGAGAAGACTGTTCGTAAAAGCTGTCATCAAACGATCGATGTGGTGCTAAGCGCGTTGCCTGACCGTTAGTAGAAGGATCGTCCGAGAGATTCTAGTGTGCAATTTTTTTTTTTTACCTTCCCCCTGTGTTTTTTCCTTCTTCTTTCTTCGCAGCTTCTACCATAGGGAATTAGTTTTTTGCGCGTCCATTGGATACCGTCCACGTATTGCTCTATTATTAAGTCATTAGTGCAGTTAGTTGGATACGAGTTTCTCTCTCACGTTATTTGCCGATTACCGAGGTCACTCACTCAACTCTGGTGGTTGTGGAACCTCTTGAGAGACACCGGTCATCACAAACACCTCGCTTTGGGTTCTCTTGGGCTATAAGGGTGTGATTAGCAGCTGAGATGCTCTCGTCAACATCTTACACACAACCAACTTTTATTCATACTGTAGATAAGAGAACCATTACCCTTGAATGTGTGCCTTTAAACTCTTTGATGACAAGTATTAGAATTAAAAATCAGAAATTTGTTCACTATAAAAGTTGGGTAGCAACGGTTAATCTGCGTTGGGAGATCGACAAACTGCCATCATGTGATCATCATCATCATTACCTGGATAATGGGTGCAGGGTGCACTAATTGTCCGGCCATTAATTTGTGAGGTAAGTTGTCTGTGCTAGATGAGGGAACCATCATTCCAGAGTGATAGACCACGGATGAGATGAAGGGAAGCCGAGTGGAAGAAAAGAAGATAGAAGATGAGTGAGGGATGGTGGGGAGCCGATGGGGGGCGCGCGCACATCGGGTGAATTTCACGCGCACACAAGTCCTGGCCTTTTGAAGGTGATAACTTTATGAAAGTGCCGGTCTTGCTGATTAATGATTGTCCCCGTCATGGCGGCGTGGGAGGGGAAAGGCGATGTGTTGGCCGCCGTGGGGAGTCCGCCGTTACGGCCCTGGCCCGCCCCCCTGCCGCTGAAGACTCAATTGGACCGGAGTCACGCGGGAGAGCGAAGGACGGGGTCGCTTGGGGGTCCGACCCTTCTACCACCCGCTACGCGCATGTTCGCTTGCTCCCATGCATACATGCAAAGGCTGCAACTCGGGTGGGATTTGAGGTTTCTTTTCCATATACCGAATTTGGATGTGGAGATGGGGGTGGGAGGGATGGAGGAAAGAAATAAGTTATGCTTTCTTGTTTCACATTTTTCAACTTTTTTGTAGTGTAGGATGGGAAAGAGTGACGTTGTATACGGTTTTTGTGTTTTTTAAATGAGTTGTTCATTTTTTTCTCGTTTGATAATAAAAAATGTAATCGTAAATTAACTTTTTTTTTTTTTTTTTTGTAGTGAAAAGTGAGTCGAGTATTCAACAAGGTGACGAAGCTGATGAAAATGACTTTTCCGATTCGACTTGTGACAAATATCGATGCGAGACGTGCGGTGTCAATCTTGACAGTTTGCGACGGTTCATGGATCATCGCAATTTCGAATGTGTTGCAGGTGAGTTTTCAAAATGCTCTACGAATAGGTTAGTTTCATTACTACAAATATAACTCACCTTTTTAAAACTTAATTCGCGGTGTTTAACCTACCTAAAGATTTAACCAATTATCACGTTTTAGCTACAAACTTATCTCACCTCGTCACACATTTTCAACATTAAATTCCTCCCTCCACGATTTTAATTACTCGATCAATAACATCCAAGATAGGACACAATAACTCGAACAAAGTCAAAGTAATCTTTTATCTATTACTCTATTAAACCCCTTATAAAACACACTTTAGGGAATAACGGGTTTAAAAAAAGGCAATGAGAAGTGATGCAGAAAATAAGTTTATTATCATATTAATATCATTTCTCTGCACCCTAGCACTCATCATTTTTTCTTTTAAATGCTAGGAATTGCCTGAATCGAGTTACTTCGTGCCAATCAAGTAATTGGAAGTAATTTGAGGTGAAGAAAAAAAAGTTGTTCGGCTTTATTTGGGATCTAATTATGCAATTGCGTAGTTATAAAGAAGTTATTTCGCAATGATAAAGAAGAAAAATCCTCGGGTGTACCGGGGGGGGGGGGAGAAACGCGCTGGAGAGAAATGAAAGTAGCGTTGCAGGATTGAGGAGGAAATTAAATTCATCTTAATTTGATGTTGAAGAAAGTTTTGAGGCCAATTATGTCGAGGTCTTTCATTCCCTGCGATGTACGCAGAGGGACAATTGACAAAGTTAAAAATTTCTTTTCCCCTTATCCACTCTGGTGGTGACGTGTTGCAACAAAAAAGAGGTTAATGGGACTATCAATGCTGCGCGCAAAAAGGAAGCAAAGGAGAAAAAAAACGGATAAAGTGCGCGTGCGCCGCGCTTTCGTTTCGAGTCGAGGGCGGCCGGAATTCTCGCTTCTCCCCATGGCACACGTAGTGCGCTCCCCAGTCGATTGCCATCCACTTTGGATGTAATATTTTTGCTCGCACCTTCCACATCCACCTTGCACATTGCGAGATGATAATTCGTGCAATTTTTGTTCCCTATTAGATTTTGCCCGTCGTTGTCATGGTGACGAGGCCGGGGGCCGTGAGTTGTTCGGCACCATGCACGTCTGTGACTATGTGCATTGCCTCTTTCTCTCTTCTGTGTGTGCATGTGCCGCTCATTCTATCCGGACGCGTGATTAATAATGAAATCCCTACAGGCTGAGCTCCGAAGAGAGAGAGAGAGAGAAAGAGAGAAAGGGAAATGCATAATTTTCACCTTTTTTGATCATTATTGCGCTTGCATTAAAGTAATGGAGCTTTGGAGTCATATTCGTGATGCTCTGAAGAGCAGTTCAAAAATGGCTAGAGGAGAAATACGCCTCTTAAGAATAATGAAGGAGAGACACTCTTAATGACATGCAAGGCAGCAGTTGAGTAATGAAGACACGGCATTGCTATCATTAAAAGAATTTTGAACAATATTTGACGAAAAAGAAAAAAAGGAGTGAGTGGGGGAATGGAGGAGAAAAGAAGAGAAAAGAAAAGAAAAAAAAACATCCAAACATGAGTAAGGAAGTAAATTTTACGAGCCCGCCCTTCGGTTAAGACGTTGCCAAGCCTCGGAGGAGCCCGTATGAATATTTTATCGGAATTTCCAAAGTCGTAATGTCGAAGCATTTTTCATCAAGAGCCCGCCCGGCCGCCGTAGAAGACCCCCTGCACAGACGCGAGCGCCGGGGAGGGGGTCTCGACGGACCCGTGCGTGCATAGTCATTTTAAAAATCAAATAATTCCGTCATGTTGGAAAATTAACTCGGGGGCCCAGATAATTTCCGCGCCCGGCACCAGGGGACGTGCGCGTGCGCAACGGTGCCAGCCCTGAGGGTGGGGAAAAAGAGGATTGGTTGGTGCAATGCGTGCGCCCGTCACTGTGCTTGTATTTGCGCTGCACGGGAGCCGATTTCCAGCGCACGGCTCCCACGAGAGCGCCGTCTGGCGGCCTGTGCAAAATTAAGACATTCATTTGGGCCCCGCGGAACTCCCACGTGGTTCGACTCTCGCGAGATTCGCAACAAATGGGTTCTGGGATCGAGATGTGGATCCCGAATTCCCGGGAGGTTTCATCTGACCCCCGGCCAATATACCCACACCACTCTTTAATTCCCCGCCCCCTAGAAATGCAAGGGGAATAGGGAAATAACAGATTGGGTGGGGAAAAAAGACGAGAGGGACAGCAAATGGTGGGAGACAGCGACCTAATAGATGACCGTAAATATGATAAGCCTTAGAAACGCATCCAATCTAGAAACTGGGAAATGACACGACCTTATACCTCCTACACCCACTCTCCGAGACCCATGAGACTATAGGCAGAAACGCGCTTCTTTCATCTCTGGGATGAGGATGAAAAGAAAAAACAATAGAAGCGAATTAATGAGAAGACTTAGTTTAATTTCCAAAATTGAAGAAAAGAGAAAAAATAATTATTTTTTATTTTTAATAAAAATGGCGGGATTGAGTATTTAAAAAAAAAAAAGATTTGTTTATTTTTTTCTTTCGCTTTTTGATAACTGTCTCGCCTTGTTGGTTGCATGATGTAGCATTGCAGTGGTAAGTTTTGATGCAGTGAGCTTCGTCTCTGGGCGAAAGTCCCGCGAGACGAGCGGATAGTAGAGATGGATGAGTTGGTACTCTGTCTCTGGACTTAGCGCCATCCCTTCACCCTCCGGTGTCCCTTGGCGACGCTGTCATAATGAGTAGAGCAAGCAGCGAAAATAGGGTGCCCTCCCTCGATCACGGGGGACTCGGGCACTGCAAATATGGATTGCTTCGGATCTCGCGAGGGTGAAAAACGACTCTGGGTTTGGGCTTTGGGTTTGGTTCTGGTGGGAGCAATAAAAAGGGTTAAAGGAAGCTGTTTAATTAAGTGTGATTTTCTTTATTTTTAATCTATAGGCTTGGATGAGGCGGCCACCGCCCTTCTTGTCGGAGCCACCGCCCATGCTGACATCGGTGGTGGAACTTGTGCTATGGAGACTGAAAACAGTGTGGAGTCAGGTTTGCACGAATTTCTTACCTTTTATTTCCCACTAGACTTTTTCTCCAGAGAAATTAATTAATTTCGTAATTTTTTGGAAAAATTATTATTTATTTGGGTGGTAGTCGCTGGAGAGAATGTTTAGATGGTTTTGATTTCGGTTTAAGGGCTATTTCTTGTTCCTAAGGTGCTCTGTTGACGTGTGATGTTGATGAAATAAGGCAGATTGGTTGGGTGGTCTTCAAATATGCACTTAATAAATTAATCCTGACTGCATAGAAAGAAAAATAAATGTGTTGTATTGGATATAATTTTGTTGGTTGTATTTAGAAATACATATATAATGCGTAATATATACACCGGTGTAGAAAAATATATATATATATATACAGCAGAGAGATACACATTTCCCCTGGTGACGGCCGCTCGACGGTGAATTGGGAAACGAAATGCGGCCGACTTAAATTCCCACTCCACTTTTCCATACTTAATCTTTCATAAAATAGAATTTCCCATTTGTGAAAGATGGGGAGAGTATCAAAGGAAATGGAAAAGTAAGAAAATTAAAAACAATCTTCGTGTCTTATCTTAAAGAGGAATTATTATTACTTATTAAAATACCGGAAATAGGCGTTACAATAAATAAAAATCAATCATGTTTTTCCAATTTACCAGTCGACTTTAAGTGTGTCAATATCTGAATTGTCAACAAATGGTAACGTGAAGGTGGATTTCGGCTCGTGCGAGAGTGAATCGTGGAGGTCACGCGATGATGATACAATCGATGCACCAAAAGGATTATGATCTCTTTTCAACTCCCCACCTCTTTTTTTTTTTTTTTTTCATCTCCTTTCCCTTTCCCTCTCTGCGAGGTCCCTTCAACTCGGTTCATCTCGTGCTTCATTTCTTTTCATTTCTTCTCCCATGGCGCCCCCTAGTGTTACGGGTCTCCTACAGCAGGTGTCCGTCTTTGGCTATTGAAGCTCTAAGATGTCGTGCTGTTGCCGACCCCCTCCGAACTCCCTCGATTCGCTAGCCCCCTGCTGGAGGAAGCAGGAAGCACATTCAGGGACCCTCTGCTGGTCTGAGCAGGAAACTGAATCATGGGGCTGTGCCAAGCAGACGCCCCGTCGAGATCGGAAAGGAAAGGAACCCCCTCGGCGCTTGCGTGTGTTTTGCTGTTGTATTTTGCGGCGTCTGCACCAGACGCCCAACCAACCAACCCACCAGATATTTCCAGCTTTGACTGAGTTTCTCGTGGGTGGAGATGCAGTGGTCACGTGACGCTACTAAGTGCTACTAGTAATGTTGGGTGTAGTGATTTAAAGGTAAATTGGGTGGAATGATTTGTTATTTGGTGGCACGTGCGGTTCAGTAAGTCTAATTAACCGAGATAGGGCTGCATTAGAAAACAGTTTTGTGTTTTTCTTTTATTATGAAAATATTTTTTTTATTTTCCTGTATTATCAGTTTGGCTGTTCTTGCTGCGTTCCTCGTCTGCATAATACCATTAATTCCAAACCTTCCTCTCTCCAACCTCCTCCCAACCCCCCGAGGAGTTTCTTCTCCGTGCTTCGTCGATTAAATATTCACGTGGTCCCGACAACATTGCAAGGGTGGGGTCGGGATCCCCAGAAGACATCGCGGAGGAGAGGCGCACGTGAGCACAAAAACCTCTAGGGTTTGTGCCGAACCCTTTAGCTACTAGAACTTGGCTCGCGTCAAAAACACTGCAGGAAATAAACAAGTTTTTATTATTTTTGTGAAAAAATAATTTTTAAATTTAATTTCTAGGATTTGGATTTCATCCGGATTTATTTTTTTTAATTTATATTTCTTTTGTTTTATTTACCGTATTTTTTTTCTTATGGTGGGTTTCTTTTAATTTTTTCTGTCGACCCAGGGTGCCGCTGCACTGCACTGCATTCTTGTGCGAATGGAATGCGCGTTTACACGCGTTATTGCAGCCGAGGCAACATGGGGCGGGGGTCCCTTTGAGGCAGTCAGTTGTGAGGAGGGAGCACCTTCTAATGAGAGAAAAGGCGAGGGCATCATCCCTGGTTTTTACTTACCTCGTTTGGACCAATCAAAAGACTTCATTTTAATGCCACGATGTTAGTAATGAATAAAAAAAAAAAATAATTAAAAAAAACAAAAAACTTTTTTTTTTTTTTTTTTTTTTTTTTACTTAGTTTTATTTAGAGTCCAATTTTGGGATGGAGATAATTAATGTTTGAAGTTAGTTGTTTATAGGTGACGTTAGTGAAATTCTTAGGTGATGAGAGATAGGGTCTCGAGTTTTAATGAGGAAAAAGGTTGGGAAAATAGAGGCAAACAATGGAATTGGTGAGCTCTCGAGGCCAGTCTAATAAATTTTTCACTTTTCTCGTGGCCCCAGTTGGACGATTGCGCTCGATGTTCAATTGTTCGGTTTAAGTTGCCAAATGGATGGTGGCGATCTCTGGTAACGTGAATCAATAACACAAATTGGAAAATAGTTTTTTTCTTTAAAGAGAAGAGAATAAAAAAGAGAGATTTAAACCATGATGGCTTTTGTTAATTCACTACATTGAAATTATTTCAGTTGTGAATTCGAAGTTTGAATATCAAATTGCAGTTAAACTCAGTATTCGGTTTCTTGTTACATGCAAAGTGTCTAACCGTATATGGGAAAAGCTGCAAGAAGGATTAAATCTCCTTGACAACATTAAAGAAATAAAAATAATTTGAAAATGGCGATTCTCAGTTTAAGAATTTTAATTTGCATAAGATGCAACGTAAAATGAATTAAAATACCATATGGCATACCCATACACAAGAAAAAGATTTTTTTTCTTTCTGTTTTTAGTTAATTTTATGAAGTGAGTTTTCCAATTTGTGCGTTGCTCTTGTTTGCTTTTGAAGATCTCCAGAGGAAATAAAATTTTGTTGTAATTCGTTTGGGGAATGTTGTGGATCGTTTTGAGATTTCTCAATTCTTTTTAATTGGCTGCTAGAATGAGTGAGGGTAGGCAACGAGAAGAGACAAGTTTGTGAGTTTTAATCGCATTATATAAACTCGGGCGATGTTTCTCTCCTCCTTTTTCTTTTTCTTTTTCATGTTGAGTGAGGTGCAGAAGCGGGAGGAAACGAAAGAGAGGGGAGTGGAGTTAAAATGTGCTCATCTTCATCTCTCACATCCATTAAGGATTTGTTGGGATTGGAAAGAGACCATCATCTTGGTTCCGCTCTTGTTGTTATCGATTCGATTTTCCTCCTTATTTTTTTCCGTGAGTATTTTATGATTGGAAAGTGACAAGCTTTAATTGGGCAAAAGAAGTGCCTCGAAACGGGTTGGAAATGGCAACTGCGGCGTTGCTCATTTTTACTTATTTTAACGAAACTGAATGGAGCTGTGATTCCAATTTAATTTAAATTTTAAATAAAAAAAACTTTTATTTTTTCAAAATGGTAAGAACGGGTTAGTGTGGATTCCACACTGTGGAATTTAAAGTTTCGCCATTTTTGTATTTACATTAGCGGTTTTAAGGTTTATATGTGACACTCTCTTTAAATATGTAAAAGAAAAGGAAAGTAGTCGTTTCGGATGACACGCCACATGTTTGATGTTTTTTACTCTTGTTAGGGTGATGGTGGACACATGTCTGTGTCTCTGTCGACTGCTGTCGAGGTGCTGTTGTCCGACAATGAATTGTGGGTAAAAGGGGGACGAGTGTCACATCATTTCTCTATTTTGCTCTTGTTGAAGGTTTCCATTATTTTTTTTTAATAAATGGAGGAAAAATAAGGACGCGAGTTAACAAGAGCAGTAATTTCAGGGAAGATAAATTGAGGTATCTTAAGAAAGTGATTTTTAATTTTTTTATTTGGTGTTTATTTTTTTTTATTTCACGATGAAATAAAATGATGGCGCACGTCAGGAATAATGACGCGCGAATTAATTGGATAAAAAGGGGTGCGGTGTCAAAGGATTGAGGTGTGGCTGACGAAGCAATGGATCAAAAGAGTGCCCTCGAGGTTTGCAGTCGTCTCATGTGAGGATGCCACGTGGGTATCGTTGCAAATTTGAGGCGCGGAGTAGGATCGTAAAATTGTCGCCATACCTTCATTTTCCCACCTATCACCAAAGATAGGGAGGAAAAAATTAAACATGGAGAAAGGCAAAAGCAATAAGAAAACGTCTTGATAGGTTTCACGGGGGTGGTTGAGTTGCACGTGCCCCACAGCTCTGCGCGATAGGGGGGAATACGCATGCGTCTGGCTTTCATTCCACTTTTTCATTTAATGAGTCTTCATTTTCTTCTCGCTTCTGGTAATGCGTCGTGTCTAAAAATTTCAGTCGCAAGAAATAAAATAGTTTTTCTTTCTTTTTTTTTCATTTAATATTATTACAATTTACTGTAAGCTTTTTAAAGTACTTGTAAATGCTAAATTATGGATACATCGGTTTGAGAAGTTTAAATGATTTTAGAAAGTTCTGTGAATTGAAGTGTGGTCAAACCACTTAATAGATTAGCAACAAATTTACATACTTTTCACGTATTTCAAATTCAAATTGCAGATGATTCACTATTTATACTGTTTTATTGCACTTGTGGCCGATTCTATTCCCTCGACAGACTTCAATAAACTTTCAGTTAACCATAAGTTTCCTGTCAATTTATTAGAAACTTGGAAATTGGGATTTGGGTGATTATTATATACCGCAAATGCAAACATGAAAAGAAGCAATATTTTTACTAACGTATATATTCTACAAATATTTATTAACGGTAAAAGCATTTAGTTGCAACAACCTTGAAATAACTTTTATCGTTAGCTTTCTGTTTTCTTTTGCTGTTGAAATAAGTATAAACAAATTAAATCGTAAATTACTTCAATGTCAAGATTTAGTCGCTTTTTTCCTCTTCGTTTCGCTTTAAATTCGTTCTTGTTTTTAATTTACCGTTTTTCACTTGCATGACACTACTCGAAGAAGGCGTGCATTCACACACAAAGGAGTGGTGTGATTTTTAAGTGGGTTCGAAGATTCAGAGTTTTGTGCTGGGAACTTGGAGAAATTTTTCCCCTCTATTTCATTATTATTATTTTTTAATGGATTGATCAATATTTGCCATCTGGTTTTGCTGATGACGCGAAGACACGGAGTTGTTGGCTTATTTTTTCCCTCATTTCACATCGTGTGAAAGGGATAAAGAAAGAGGAAGAGGAGGAGAAAAGCGAAGAAAAGGAGAAAAAAGTTGAAAGAAACGAAATCCCTTTTTGAAAAGCGTCGTTGCTTTCATCTAGGAGTTATCGTTTTCCACTCGAATTCCCGCCCTCGCCTCATCTGGAGACCTCGTCGGCCCATTTCTCCCTTCAGGTGGCGCTCGTCGACTTGATTTGTGTCGACACCCATTGTGTTCCCGCTCATGACGGATTGCGCTACTGCGTCCGTCATCGACGAAATTTGTGTTGCGTTGTCTTTTACAAGAACACAGGTGCGATTTCTGAACTTTTTCCACGCAGGTGAAAAAGCGAAGAAACCGCATCTGAGAAACAAGGGTCGTGGGAAGTTGATAGCGGCCAGGTGACGTGTAAAGCCGTCATGAATTTGTCAAAGTTTATTAAGTCGCTCCGAAGTCGTGCTGTGAGAGCAACAGGTTGCTCGACACCCCGACCTGCACCGATGGGGCCCACGGTCGGCAGCTGACCCCGACGGATGAATTACATCTCTATTCCCTCCTCATCCCGACCCCTGCGAAGGTCAAACTCAACATTACTTTTTCCTTCTTGCACAACTTGTATTTTACTTTTTCATTAATCCCAAAAGATGACGTAATCATTTAGTGATGCAGTTATTAGCCGCGCTGTTTATTTATTTACTTTTTTTAAGAGCACAGTTGGTCATAGTTTGGTGGTCTCTTGACACGAAAGTGTATCAGAGGGCAAGTCATTAATCCTCTCCCCGTTTGTCCAATCTCCCCCATGCGCGTGAGTTACGCGTCCCCAGCGTTTGCTCGTTGCATGCGCGTTGGCGTGTATGTGATGGGCTTTCATTTCCCTAGATACGAGTTAATGTCCAAAGGGGTAATAGTTAGAGGGGTCATCTTCTTGGCCCCTGGACTGAAGGTGCGTCGGTGGTGTGGGGTCAAGCCCTGCGAGTGATTTGATGGGGCCCTCACCGGGTGCCCATGAGCCTCGTTGGGCGCCCGTTTATTGATGTGATTACATGTCCAATTGACTTTGTAACTCGGAGGCTGAGTTAGCGTGCAGAAATTAAATGAAACATTTTATTGTCCATAAAGTGACTCTCCTCTGGCTGGAGCTGCTCTTCTTGCCCTTTACTTCACGCCAACCTCGCTCTTCGCTTTATCGTTCACATTTTTTCTCCCTCAGTAATTTTTTTTTAATAAAAAATAAAAGAATAGGAAAACAAAAAATGGAACACTTGTTGCAATGTTCTAGTAGACCCACAATTCAATTGCTTTTATTCAGTTTGGAATTTTCAAAGGGAATGATGTCATTTTAGAATGAAAATTTGCACTGATCCTTCTCGACTTCCGTCATTTCGTTGTTTCTAAATTGCTTCACGCCATTATTCTGTTCCCTCACTTTAGTCGTACATTGAAAAAGAGGGAGGGAAAGAAAAAAAAAAAAAACACACACACCACCTGAAAAAAACCTTAAAATCAATTTAAATTGTTTTTTTTTTCTTTCTCTCCCCTGCTTCGATTCTCGCTATAATAACATTCGATTGCCTTTGTGTATAAACAGAGTGCTTGTTAGCGAGGTTGTCCATTGATCCCCGAAGGATAATTCTGATTTGCTGATCCCTTCGGAGTGAAAAAAAGTAAATAAAATAAAAATTGTAAAATTACCTCCCAAATGTTTCCGTTTCACACCAACCACCCATAATGCTTGGCGCCTTAGTGAAACCGCGAGCAATTTCGCTCTTGGACTTTAAAAGGAGAAGTTGTACTTTTTCGGATTTAGATTTTGTAAATTTCCGCACGTGAGACAGTCACGGGCAAATATTTGTCTCTGCGGTTTTATGAGTTTTAGCGTCCACAGCTGCTAATCCCACAAGACGCCCTGCTGCTTCTGGTTTTAATAACCTAGGTTCCTATGGAACTTGGATGTAAGTGGGTGGTAGGTGAAGGCAAGAGTCCAATATAATGATGCGCTGTTGTAATTTTTTCGTCTTTCAGCTCTTTATTAATCAACTTCAGTTGTTTCTTTATTTAAAAAAAAAAAAAATCCCTCTAATGTATTAGGTTTTTTTTTTTTACTTGTTTTTCTTTTTTTCGTGCGTGTATCACGTGACTTAGAATGGTTTTCTGCGCAGTTTTTTATGAGGTCGCAAATGCCTCTGCCAATTATCCCTGGAGTGTGTGAACGTCTTCCCTAGATGACTTATGAAGTCGTGAGTTAAGACCTTGGAAATTCTCCACGCTTAGTTAAAGATTCGTTATTTTTCCCTTTATTTATTTTCATCCCGTTGCAGAAACTCAATTTATAGGTGTAAAGAGAACAAATTTTACACACAACTCTTTTTTTATTTTCTTTCTTTCTTCGTGGGTCTCGTCAGCGTTTATAGGGTAGCCACGCGGGAGCATTTGCTCTTTTCTCTTCTCCGTTTCTCCATTACGCCAGCAATGATTACCGTCAGCTCCAGCCTCGTTGCTTCTCCCATCGGATTGCTCATCAGTATTTCGCCCTGAAATTGATCCGGTTTTACTCTAGCCATTACGCCAGGTGATTCCCTGCTAAACGTTCGCATGTTGCCTCGTCGGTTGGGCCGTCACCAGGCGAAGGGCTTGCTCTACAGGGTCCCCTTCTCTGCTCGATGTGTGTGCAGACGGTGGAGCACTTAGGCGGAAAATTGGTGCGGGGAGAGGCGGGCAAAGTGCTTATTAAGTCGGTCGAATGAGCGGTCCAATTGCCCTCACCAATGTGATTAACGTCATCACGGGATCGTCGGCGACACGAGGGGTCACGATCCGACGACGGTCATGGGGCCGCGCAATGACCGCGTGCGAAGCTAGTGCCATAAGGGAGTCGTAGGGTTTGCTTAGAGGGGCCGCGCAAAAGGAACGGGCACACGCAATAAGGGCAGTGTGGCGTGTGATTGAGGCCTTGGGAACACTGAGTCGAGATGAGAAGTTTGTACAAATGAAAGAAGACCGTATAAAACTTAGGTCCAATTTGAGGAGATTTTTTCCAAACTTTTTCTTATTTTTTATTTTTATTTTTATTTTATTATTTTTTCGGTTCCGGGGGAACTTAATGGCGGTTGTAGGCCTATTATATATTACACAAGTGTCTCTTCTTCGTGCCGAGAGGGGATCTAGTTTTTAATGAGATTTCTCTCAGTGAGTCCCGAAATTTACCTGTGTGCACAAGAGGAAGTCGTTAATGCCGCACCACACGGGGAGCAATCAGCCAGAGGGGCGGAGACGGCAAATTATTCTTCTCCCTTAAGTCGTTGTAGCAACGAGTTTTAAGAAAGTAGTCATGTAAACAACAAGAAAGCGTGTTGGATGCTGTGATTGGAGTTGAAACAACGCCCGCCTCCTCACACACAACCCACTCTCGAAACTCTTTACTGGAAAACTCCTTCGGGATGCCAGTTTGAGTTTGATATATCGGCGACAGGAAGCAAAATATTTGTCGTCAAAGAAAACACAAAAAAAATTATTTTCACTAAAAAAAAAAAAAAAACTTGTCCAAATTGATTGGGACGAAGCATGAATAAATCCTCCATTTTGTTTTTCTACGTCGTAATTTGGAAATTCAATAAGTCCACCCGAGTTTCATCACAGCCTGCTATGGCTTATGGGAATTTTTCAAGGGGACGAGTCATTTCCGTGTATATTAGCGAATTAAATGTTGGAATTATGCTGATCCCCATCTTCCATTTTGTGCATGGTTAGTTTCTCGGCGTCGACCGCAGAGCGGCGCTGCGCTGGGTGCATTATTTCCTGTTGGCATTTTGTGCCAGGAAATAAGATGAGCAAAGTACGAGAAGAAAAGCGGGAGAAGAGTCAAATGCGTCGCGTTTTCATCCACTCATACACTCATTGGTATTCATGACCGCCTCGGGTTCCCCCCACTTTATTGCCACCTGGCGATCGCCATCGTCAAAGGGGGGACCAATGCCATGCAACACCACACCAACTCCAGCCCGGCATTTCCCTCTCTCCGTAGTCTGATGGACCCCGTTTTATTGCGGCGATGCGCCACCTGTGAATGAAAAAAAAAAAAAAGCTAATTATCACTTCATCTCTAGGTCAGGGTTCAGTGGGGAAGTGGAATAAAATACAAGTGTTAAGTTAAACTAAGATTTTTTTATTGTGATTATTATTTTTCAGTTTTTCACTTACTTTTTTTTATTATTTCTCTGCGCTTTAAATCGAAAGGGAAATTGAAAATAGTAAAGAAAGAGAAAGAGAGGAGAAAAAAATATTGAATAAATTTTTCGCATGTGGAATTGGTATGAATTTTGTTAGCCGTGATGAGGAATCGTGATGAGGATCCAAGTGTGGAAGTCAAGTCACCAGGTGAAATTACTTTTTGCATTCAGGTATATCTATGGGCGGAGTTGGAGGAAATTTAACAAGGTGGCACGCATGGTGAGTTTTTATTTAACTTTTGGTTGGTGTTGGCGTCAACGCCCCTTTCGTTCCCGCCGAGCCAATGGCGCACAGACCCCCCTTGGGGGCCATCTTGCTTATTTCCCCAGCGTGTTGGATACAGTCGGACCCGATATCAAGCGGGGGCTGAAAGCAAACGTTGGCTGTGTCTTTTTCCCCGCAACGCATTTGCATGCAGATGGAGACGCAAGTCAGTCCAAGCGTGACTCGTGCACCACCTCGAGGGCAAAACTTGCAGTATTAATCCGACAAAGTTGTTGCAATTATTTCGGTGTGTGCGAAATTGTGATTGCTTTTTATCTTTATCGAAGTAAAAGATCGAAAAATGGTTTTGTAAACTTGACCAGAGGGCGTTGATTTGTCCACTCGGTTCTCTGATGTGTGGGTGGGGGCGCTCGGCCGTGGCGGATGCTGGTGACCCCTGGGCTCGTGGTGCGCTCGCCAATCAGAGGCGACCCAAGCGCGTAACGGGTTAACGAAAGGGCGACGGTGGCCGGTGAATGGTCATTTTTCACCCTAATTCCATTATGTTTTGGTGAAATTATGGCTGAATGGGGAACAATAATGAGCACTTTTTATGGACTGGAGGACCAGACGCGAGGCCGCGTTTCATGGCCGTTGTGGTCGCGGCCCCAGTAATAAAGAGAGGCCCTGAGGGGACGAAAGAGATGGGCGAGAGAGAGGTGTGAGGGGGCGGTGACGGCCATTTTTACTACAACACACCTGAAGGAATCTGTGTGCGACGCTGCGATGATGGAGGAGGAGAGTCGAGGGGAACCTGCGGCGCGCGACCGACTCCACAATTGAAACGCGCCAGATGCCTGAAGGGAGGAGTTGGCGGAAGGTAAATGAGAGATGCGGTCAAACGCGGTTATCTTGAATGGCTACCACAAGACGTCGCGTGGGAAACTCACTGACTTGTTATGCACGTGAAGAAATCTCAAGCGACCAACGTCAAAATGGTCATTTCTTTGCTCTTTAAATGGAAAAAAGAAATAAATTTTCAATTTTTAAATTTTAAATTTTTTTTTTTTTTAGTTTTTCTCAAATTTTTTCTTTGTCAAATCCAAGAATGGGATTCGTTACGCACCAACCCCGACCTTTTCTGACAAGTTTGCGCCACTTGGTAGCGTCTCCTGGGGAGTTGCTTTCAGGTATAGACGGGGAGCGGTTGCTTGAAATTCAAGAATGTGTGTGGGAGACATTTCACCTCTCCCGGTCAGCAGGGGGAGGGGGTCAGCGTTTGTGACTCTTACCACCATCACCTGGATGCTCCCAGACGTGACTCAAGTTCCCGCGAGTTGGCCTGGAGACTTGGGTTTCACACCTGTCCGCAGGGGGGCTGATGGGAGAAAACCACGCACCTTTTCCTCCACTGGTGGTTTTAAGTTACATCTTTGTCCCCTCGGAGCGCATTTCAAACTTTTTTCTTTTAATTTTCTTTTTTTTATATTTTTTTTTTATTATTTTAAAACTCGAAACGCACTGCTGCAAGGGGTTGAAAGGATTGCTAAGACATACATCAAACGTGAAGTTGGACAACGGACGCCATGTCCCAAGGTAGCCGACATTACGGCTTCTATCAGAGCAGCGTATATAAATCTCAGCTTCCATTGCTCGTGGAACTCCCAACGGGAACTAAGCCACTACCTTCCCTTGCCTTTCCCCTACTTCATCTTGCGCCTCGGAGCAAAAATTTTGCTTTAAACGGCGTGAAATTTTGATTTGTGGTCGGTCGGTGCGTTCCCAAGACGCTCGACGCCACCGCCACCACCAAGTAAGGTCCCCGGAACACCCGCCTTTGCCCGTATTGATAGATATGCACCTGAGGAATGAGCAGAGCGCCGCCTTTTTAACCCGAAGAGCGCAAATTGGACGTCTAAGCACAGTTAGGTGCTCGTCTATTCCTCTTTTTCTCTTTATTTTTCCATGTCCAATTATGAAGATGCGCATTGATTTATGCTTGGGCGAAAGGGGACCAGGTGACCATGTGGGAGTTGGCATCGGCGGCTGCTTAATGCATCTGCCTAATGAGAATAAATTTTGATTTATTTCGTCATTACTGCTATGCTTTGATTCTTCTTCTTCTTCTTTTCTCCTTCTTGCTGCTTTTCTCATTCATCAGCACCTGTGCGCAATTAAGAGACGGGGTTTGGGAGGAAGTCGTCGACTTAACGAGATTAGGTGGCTGAACCGAAGAGAAAAATTTTGACTCTCTTGTCGTCGGGACCCCTCTTTTTCCGATTGGCTTAATTGGAGCAACGCGCACGGAATGTAATGGGGGTTGGCGGATGGAGGCTGATTGTCAGCAGGTGCCATCAGAGTCACGTGGCATTTGGAAAATGTTGAAATATATTCGGATTGATTTCCTCTTGTGGGAATGCGCAGTCATCAAGGTTGGAAACCTGGTCACCGCCCGTAGCACATTTCTCCAATTTGACCTGAAAGGGTTGATGCTGAAAGATGGATGGAAAGCGGATTCATCAAGAGCGCAGAAACGAACTTTGCACTCTAAAATGCAGATGTAGTTTGTGGGAGTCTATTTTTTCTTTTTTTTCTTCTTTCTTTATTTCTGTCTCATTAAGGCTCTTGTCAATGGATTTACTTTAAATTTAAATGGATGGAAAAGGGGTTTTAACGATGAATCCGAATAAAAATGGAAATTTTTTTTTTTACTCGAAGTGGAGCTTTAATTTTAATTTTGTTTTCTTTTAACCTGAAATTTAAATTTTTTATTTTTAGACTTAAATGGCACTCCATCTTGGAGATCCGATACGCCCGATGACCAATCGCTGTCGCCGTCCAGTTGCTGCGCCACTCCACCGGATCCCGACGTGGAGTTGTCGGGAACGGTCGGCGTTACGGAGAGCACCCCGTACGCATGTCAATTCTGCGATCGGGCGTTTCCTCGCTTATCGTACCTGAAAAGGCACGAGCAGAGTCACGGCGATCAAATGCCTTTTAAGTGTGACTTTTGCCATCGACTCTTTAAACACAAACGCAGTCGAGATCGACATGTTAAACTCCATACGGGAGATAAGAAGTACAGATGTCCCCATTGCGAGGCTGCCTTTTCACGCAGGTAAATAACAAAAAATAATAAATAAAGAAATAAAAACAAATCAACATCTTTTCACAAAAACTTTTAAAAAAAAATTTTTTCAGTGATCATCTAAAAATACACATGAAAACGCACGATAACGCCAAACCGTTTCAATGCACCACATGTAATCGCGGGTATAACACGGCTGCTGCACTCACGTCACACATGCAGGTAAATGACATGACCTAATCGATGAGGGCTTCATGAATCATTTTAACATCATTGATTTATTCAGATGAGTCGTGTATGATGATGAAAAGTTAAAATACAGTTGCGCTCTTATTTCCCTTTTCTCCTTTTACAGCGCTGCGTTCAGTTGGGAAATATTTTTTAAATTGAATTTTATTGATGGGGCCTAAAGGATTAGCCCCTTGAAAGCTGAAAGGCGCCAATTCATTTCCCACAAGACAATAGCATGGGCGTTGCTTGAGGGGAAAGCCAGGACCAATTTCATCTTCATCGCCACCTACCTCTAGGGGAAGGGCCTTTTTTAATACAAAGAAACAAAAGTCGATGAAGTAGTGGGGGTGGAGAAATGAAAAAATGAAATAAAAAAATAAAAAATGAAAATGGGGAATGGGTGTGCAGTGGGTGTGGGTGTGGGTGTGGGAGCACGACCGAGCGCGTGCATCCTCACACAAGACGACACTCGGGCGAAGTGGGTGTCGCAGGGGAGAATCGACGAGATCTTTAAAGTGCCTGCGACTCCCCCGCCGGTCGTGGCGTGAATGGCAGACGCGTTCTTGCATGGTCTTCGTCCCTTTTGCTTAAGACGCACGCGTTCCCTTGACGAAGGATCGCGTGACGTTATGGCGCGTACACGTGCGCGCGCTTTTTACTCGCTTCGATGATCTAACTTTCTTTTTCCTGCTCTCTTTCTGCAAAGTGCTCATACTTATCGTCGTCCCACTTGAATTAACCCTTTTTAATACACTCAGGAATAAGTTCCCGTAGCCATCAGTCTTCATTTTTAACTTACAACATTTTTTCTCTCTTTTTTCGTTATGTTTCTCTTTGTTTTCACGCTGCACGGATGTAAGTGTTATTAATGTATAATTTAATTTTAGAATCACAAGAAAGATTCGTTAAAATCCTTGAAGAAACAGTGCCCTAAATGCTCGGCGCAGTTCACGACTGTGCAACAACTACAGGTGTGTCAGAAATAACAAGAAGAAAATCAAAAATTTTATCTTTTTCAAATATAGAAATTTAAAAAAATATATAAAAAAATACTTTATTAGGTGGTGTTCACCGGTGATGGGATCTTTCAGTTTTAATTTAGTCTAACAATAACTAACCAAATAAATTTTTTTAAATTTAATTAATTAAAAAATAAATTTTTTAATTTTTTAATAGACTCATATGATAGGCCACAACGCTGAATCGGAGAAAATTCTTCATTGTATTTACTGCCAACACGTTTGCTGCGGCTTCGAGTCAATGGCGAGCCACATGGACGGGATTCATCCGAATGAAAAACAATTGAAATGTCCCGTTTGCGGCGAAACGTTTCCCGCATTAGAAGCGCTGTACGAGCATAAAAAAGTAGGTTTTACGATTTTATTTCGCTACATTTGTTTGTTTATACGTTGTTCGTAACACGCGTTTATTTAGGTTCACGAAGAAAGTGCAGCGACGATCGAAGACGATGCTGCTTCGACCCGGAAAGGAGCAACTAAGCATTTATCTTGCGTTTATTGCACCAAAGACAATTTCTCCAGCGAAGAGGCTCTTCAATTGCACGTGCAGGCAATGCACGGCGGTGCAACCGCTCTGGCCAATGGCGAAATGCCATCTTCGTCGGTCAGTCCCGCCAGCATGATGGCCGCCGCTTTGGCCGTTGCGGTCCCGTTTGCTCATCAACAAAACACCTCTCGCTCGACTACGTCCAGTTTTAACTGCGAGTACTGCACTATGAAATTCCCATCGGTCCAAGCGTTGCAGAAACACACCCTCACGGTACACTCTTTTACAGAAGTGGTCAAAGGGTCAAGCGGGAATAAAGACATGGTTTTCTGTTCACACTGCACCATGATGTTTACGAACACAGCTTCTTTGACTGACCACATTAAACTGGTGCATGGCATGGGGTCCTCTAATTCGACCTCTGGATCCAAAATTGCTCAGTCCATCAAAGAGTTAGGCCTAAAGTCGAACAGGGGGAGCAAAAACGACGGGAAAAACGAAGGGAAAGTGAACGGTGACCACCAGTTTACTCATCCGGGGACTTTGCTTTGCAACCAGTGCAACGCTGCATTTCCGGACTTCGAGTCGTTCCGGACGCATCTGAAAACGCATCTGGACGAAGTGATCCAGAAATTCGTGTGTGGGGAATGCCAAGGCGAGTTCGGCTCGGAAGAGCAGCTGGACGGACACATCGTAACACATTACGCGTCCACGACGACGGAATACGGGTGTCAGTGTTGCCTGAAGCTGTTCTCCAAACCGGACGAGCTGCAGAAGCACCTGATGGACATTCACGCGCACCACTTGTATCGCTGCTCCCTCTGCAAGGAGATGTTTGACTCGAAGGTAAGCATCCAGGTGCACTTTGCCGTGAAGCACAGCAACGAGTGCAAGTTGTTCAAGTGCACGGCATGCAATTCCGTGTTCCGCTCCGAGATGGAGTTTCAACTGCACGTCAAAGTGGCGCACTTGCGGCAAGTGAAGCCCTTCCGCTGCCTCTTCTGCAATCTGAGCTTCGCCGCCGAGCTAGAGCTGCAGTGCCACCTCATGTCGCACAAGAAGCAGTTCTCCTGCAACCTGTGCGACGAGGCATTCTACGTCGAGTTTCTCTTGGACAAACACATGCAAACTAAACACGCGGGCATCGAGGCGAGCGTGGAGAGCGCCGCTGGCGAGGTTCTCACGTCCAGCAGCGGCGACTCTGCAAATGGCGGTTCTCCAGGTCCCGGAAGTAAGAGCAAGATAAAATGTGCGGGTGCAGCAGCAGCGTCCGGCGGAGGCGCCCCCTCGGGCTGCGCGCCCTCCGGCTCTGGGGGCGTCGGCGGCGCGGGGAGCACGGCGTGCGCCTCGAACATCTCGTCGAGCACGAGCACGAGCACTGCGGCCAGCAACAAAAAGGAGACGAAGTGCGACATTTGCGACCTCGACTTGAACTCGGAAGCAGCGTTGACTACTCATCGCAAGCAAGTACACAACATCAAGACGTCGCAGAAGGGCGGGAGTCAACAGACGCTGAGTCTCTACTGCGCCTACTGCAACGAAGCGTGCAAATCGCGCACGGAACTGGAGAACCACATGAAAGTACACACGCTCAGCTCGAGCAAACACAAATGCAACATCTGCGACGAGGTGTGTCCCACGGCCAGCATCTTGGCTGAACACAAATTGACTCACTGCAAAGTGATAACGGGAAGTTTGTGCGTTGTGTGCAAAGTGAACTTGAAAAGCGAAGATCAATACTACAGCCATCTCCAGCAGCACAATTCTCAAGGCCTGCCGCTGCCCTGCGTCGTCTGTAGACAAACGCTCATGTCCGAAATCGAGGTGCAGATGCACGCCAAGTTTCATCTGAAGAACGCCGAACCACTTTTTCCTTGCTGCTTCTGCCTCAAGCAGCTCGAACTGAACAATCTCGTGGTGAGCGGCGCCGGAGTCAATGGCCAACAGACTTACGTCTGCAAAGAGTGCTTTCACAGCGACGCTACATCGAACCAATGCGTGGGGGGAAGTTTGATGTCTTGCAGCAGCAAAGTGGATGAAATTAGGTGCGGGGAGTGCAAGGTAAAGTTCGAGTCGGAGCTGGACTTAGAGGTGCATCAAAGGGTTCACCAGAAGACCTACCAGTGCATCAAGTGTCAGATGTCTTTCGGCACCGAGGCCGAGATCCAGCTGCACGTGGCGTCGCACATGCTACACGAGGGCATCAACCACGAGTGCCGACTGTGCCACAAGGTCTTCGACTCCCCGGCCAAACTGCAGTGCCACTTAATCGAGCACACGTTCGAGGGTTGCCCCGGGTACACCTGTTACATGTGCAGTGCAGTTTTCACCACTGCTCCCATGATACAACAACACATGCTAGAACACGGACTTAATTCGCGGCCCTACGACTGCACTCACTGCCACCAGAAGTTCTTTTTCCGCAGCGAACTCGAGAACCACGTGTTCAGCCACTGTCACGAGCAGATGATGACCGAGAGCACCAACCAGTTGCAGTGTCCCGAGTGTCTGCGCACGTTTGCGAGCGCCATTCACTTGAGCAATCACCGAAAGATACACCGGGAGCATAAGAACAAGAGCAACGGTTACAGGTCGGTCACTGGCGGCAACGCGACGGTCGTCGACGAAAACCTGGGCAAACGAGCGCCCTTTCGATGCACCGAGTGCGGCCAGGATTTCCCGTGCCTGAGCAACTTGCAAGGGCACATGCGCCTTCACACGCACGGGACAAAGTTCACGTGCCCCGAATGCAGCAAGGAGTTCGCCTTGTCCCGCAACCTCAACATCCACATGCGGCTGCACAGCGGCGAGAAGCCGTATGAGTGTCCCATGTGCAAGAAGCGTTTCGCGCGTAAGGAAAATCGCAAAGCCCACCTCAAGTCGCACAGCGGGATCAAGCCTTTCATGTGTCCGCACTGCGGCAAGAGTTTTTCGCGAAAATGCCACGTGAAGGAACACATGCGGCTGCACGAAACCACCACCAACGCCTCAACCACTTCGTCTGGCGGCACGAACGAAGCGTCACCATCTACGAGTTTTGCGTGTGAATTCTGTCCCGAGTTTTTCGTGTCCATCGACGCGCTTAATCAGCACGTGGCGGACGTCCATCCACGTGTCGAACGAGAATACGCGTGCAAAATGTGTGACGAAAGGTTTTTTTTGCTCAAGAACCTCAAAAGACACTCGCGACGTGTTCATTCCATGGGTGTGGAAGGGGTCGGTGATGGGAAGAACTCGTCGGCGGCTTCGTCTCCGGATCATTCTTCATCCACGTCCACAGACATTAAAGATGCAATGGAGACGTGCGAATGTAGTAGTAGCGTTCCTGAAGAGAGTGGGAGCAGTCGTGGTCCCTCGCCGCCTTTTGACACGTCCAATATGGTGGTCGACGAGAGCAGAAATAATTCGACGCCCCAGGAAGTGATGGCGTGTCAATGATGGGTTTATTATTGTCATTATAAATTAATTGGTTTCGATTATCATTAAATTTGTAAGTTGTGGAATATGTGTGATGTAACATAGATGGAAAATACGGTATTTTTCCCCTATTGTCGTAAATAAGTGAAAAATTTTAAAGATGGCAGTTGATGAATGATGTTGTCCTTACTTTAGTGTTGATTCTTCCTTTTTTTTTCTTTTTTTTTTTCTGTTATTTTTTGTTAATGTTGTGACATTTCTCCGTTGTTGTTTTTTGACGTGTGAGTTATTCTTATATTTTTATTATAATTATTACTTTCTTCTTTGTACATAATTTTAATCCATCCATTTTACTTTTAATGAATATCATTATTGATAATTATAATAAAATATGAAAAGTGATTTTAAGTAGGGAAAAAGTTATTCTCGAAGCAGATCTCGGTGGACAAACTTGGCAATCAGCAGCTGTTTGAATGAAATATAAAGTCAATAAAAGAAGGGAGGGAGAGTTTGATTCTCTCTCGGGGTTCTTTTGTCCAGGAAGGGCGTCCACACGTGACATTTGCATATGCCCAAGAGGAAATTGAAACGACGAGAAGGATGAGGATGAAACTTGCTGTGGAGGAAGGGAAAATTTTATCGATTGCTTTTTGTGTCCTGAGTCGAAAGAACTCCACTCTCATCAACTCGTGTCCATTTGAGTTAAGAGGCCACTTGTTGGACCTAAATAAAATTTCGAAAACTTCAACGACACTACGTTAAATATTGATTTTTCATTTTCTTTTTCTTTTTAAAATTTATTTCTTAAAAAAAAAAAAAAAAAAAAAAAAAATACATTTTAGTATTTTTTATTTTTCATTTTTTCTCTTTCCTTACCCCAGCGCACAAGGCGTGCGTCGCTGCGGTCCAACTCCCCAGGGGGGCCATTGCCGGTTGTCATGACGCCCACCGATTGATAGGCAGATGTATTCATGGAATACAGTATTGATCCTGGAGGAGGTCCAACGCCAGTGTTTACTCGTACCTTTTATCCACTCACACAACATTTTGCCTGGGGTTGAGGACGAAATTATCAAATTCATGAAAAAGAAGAATATTTACGATGTAAAATGGCGAAGCACACATTCATCACGCATTCACATAATGCGAATTGAAGGTTTATTATAAGTTGCTCGGTTGCTTTCGTTGTTAATATTTAATGGCTTGATTAATGTGTGGTGACTTGCGAATACTTGGTTGCAATAATGTTTATTTTATGTTTGATGAACTCGGAGGAAATCAAAGTTATATCACCGTGTAATTAATGCTCTTAGCCAGATATATCTTATTCATGTTTGCTGAGAATTTTTCAATGCATAATCATTATTAGCTAATGGATACCTAGAGTTATACCTTCTTTAAAATCAAATGGCATAGATTTATATCTGCAACCGAAAAAATATAAATAAAAAAAATAAAGTAGGTTTAGATGTTTAATAAGGCCTTCTAAGGATAATCAATGCATAATGAAATGCAAGCTCTTGGGTATTTTGAACGACATTTTAAATCCCTGCATGCATCCAAGATTACGTGACTTCCGATCATCATGTTCTTCCGCTTAAGTAGTTACCACTGGGAGTTGTATTTAACTACTAATGATGTGTGGTTAAATGCTTTCAATAATTTTGACCAGTTGAATCTGCATAATATGATTTATTAATTAATTTTTAATGATCTATTTAATAGGCAAAGCTTAATTTTCCTTATAATCATAAGCGGAAACTAATTTTTGAATATAGATATAAAAAATTAGATTAGTTTTTAACGCATAAAAACTAACATAAAATTGCCGTAAAAATATTTATGAGTTATGAAAGACAAATTTCCCGCCTAGACAATTAGCGCCATCTGTTAACCTTTAGTTAAACCAACAAGCTGTAAAAAAACCAAATTCTTTTTCAATTTTATAGCAAAATATTTACATCTCAGAGCTTTAATTTCAATTTTAAGATTTTTAACTGATATATTGGTTAAGAAAATAGCATTTACGAATTCGCCGCATCGCATGTTGAACACGTGGTTATCTCCCAACATGGCGTCGGTCGCCTGTCCTCGTGGCCGCGTATTTGTGTCACAGCAAGCTTGAATTTACGTGTTGTTTAGCTTATAATACGAGTGAGAAAATGGGAAAAGCAAAGAGAAATAAACAAAAGAGAAAAAGCAGCGAGCCAACAGGACTGCCAAGTGTGAAAGATACACTAGAAACAGAAGAAAGGAACGGCACCAGTGAGGAAAACCTACTAGTCTCAATTATTGACAAGGTAAATCCAATTTGATTGTTAAATTCTCGTGTTTTTGTGTAAACACAAAATATAAACAATTAAATAAACCTGTTGTTTGATTTATTAAAACACAAAATAGAAAGCTCTTGTTTCCTAGTCACAATGTGATTACGTCATTTGACCCTGAATTTCTGTATGAACTAAACCGATGTATGTTACTAATTTAGTTACAGACTACAACATTAGTTGAAGACAAAGAATGTGCTTGTCAGAGTTTATCCATCGCAGTGATCACAAATCCAAACACCATCTCTGAAATCCTGCAATCAGATGTGATCCGCATGGTGGCGCCACTTCTCATGGACCCGAGCTTCGTTGTGAGACATGCTGCGGTATCAGCCCTCAGGTAAACATAATTTTCATTTTTTTATTTTTTATTTTTAAACTATTAATCCAAAAAGAAAAAAAATTATTAAAAATAAAAAAAATATTTTATGTTTTTCCATTATTTCTTTTTCTGATAAAATTGTTCTCTCGAGTGATATTTAGTAATCAATACTTTTTGATTCACAGCCAGAGAAATTTTATTCCAAGCTTCATTTGCATTCTAGTTTGCAGTTGTTGGGAGTTCACAGCTCCCTAGTGGATTTCTCGCGTCCCAGCTTCTGCCCAAGGCGCAAAGATTAGCGTTTCATTGACGCCAATTTATGCGCGTTCGCGAGCGACAAAACACTTTTTTGCAATCGAAGATGCAGATGAATGTGACTTTCTATTTTTTTTCCTTTTTATTTCATTTTTTTCCCTCTTCACGAGCGTAAGTTTCGGTCGCCTGGTGTACATACACTTGGAAAATTGATTGCTCAATTGTCTTCAATGCCCCGATGCATCGTACGTCTGAAGGGATGAGAGCACAGTCCCGAGGGAGCGCCGTCTCATGCCGGCGGTGTGCACTCAGCAATACGGCGAGAGACGATGGAGCGCCCGAGTGCGAATTCCCGGTTCCTTTTCTCCCTTTTGTCCCACTGAAGGGATCCCGTTACGGCTGCGTGACAAATGACATGTGAAAATGCACGCTGGTGCGCAACCATCTTTTGCACGAACTCGACTCGCCAAATTCCTCCTTACATAGTTGTCACGACTATCATAATGGCGACTGTCACGCGCATTGAAGAGGATTTATTGCGCGTGCATATGACGCTAGGAAGAAAAAAAAAAGTTGAAGGCATCAATATGGCTCCCCTCTGACCTCGAAGCAGCGTCTTCCACCCACTCTTTTGCCACACCTGAGCCGCGCGACGTCTCCCTACACTTTTGTCCGCTTACGCCACTTATGCAAATTTTCACCTGAAACTCAGGATGAGAGTTTTATCAAGCGTGCGATGCGCGATAAAATAGTTTAAGAGTCGAAGTCGATGGGGTAAAAGGGAACTGGTATCAATTTCCAAATAGATTTGCTTTGAAATGTCAAGTTGTGACAGTTTTTTCTTTTTCTTTTTTTTTATAATTTTTTTTTTCGGTGCATATTTAAAACATTGAATCCGAGATTTTTTCGGGACCATTTAAGATGTTCCAATCAGTTTAAAGTGACGGGATGGTTCTTGACGTTTTGATGCGTGGGCTGTGCAGCTGTAGTTTTCAATCTGCGTTTTTCAGTTTGGTGTTTTGGACGAGTGTAATGTAGGTGCAAATTGGTTTTGTTCACATTTACAAATTGAGTTCTCACAAAGTTGGTATGTATCCTCGCTTCTGCTTGCGGTCACCACCCGCGCCTAATTAATTAGTGCTGACTATGCCGCAATTATTTAAACATTACCACCTTTAAAAATACAAATGTCGGAGTTAAAATAACATTAATTACCTACATGAAAAAAAAAGGTAGACTAAAGATTAAAAGTCAAATTAAAGAAAAAAAAATGTTAAAAATTGCTGATGACTGTTTGGAGCTTATTTTAGCCTCTTTTCTAACATCTACCTCCGGTTTGGTAACCATTAACCCTAATGGAACACTTGTCGACCGGGCATTGCTAACCAAGATGGAGTATCTGTGCGTCGCTGCCCCTATAGAGTTAAGACGTTTTCCTTCCGTGATGTCACGGGGAAAATCGAGATGGATGCGCCCCGGT
The DNA here is from genome assembly GCA_034695745.1 of Geophilus truncorum. Classification (NCBI taxonomy): domain Eukaryota; kingdom Metazoa; phylum Arthropoda; class Chilopoda; order Geophilomorpha; family Geophilidae; genus Geophilus; species Geophilus truncorum. Next base: position 38,762 of record JAQFZP010000056.1, on the reverse strand, counting down.
CTGGCTCATGATGACCTAGCGTCGAGTCCTAATTTGTGCTTCTCGTGGGGTCTGGTGCGCTTGTGATTTATAAGTGGCGCAGAGTCTCCTTCGTCGTTGGAGTACCCGACTCACTCGGACTCGTCTTTTGTGCATAATCATTAAACTGGGGCGCACAAGACGCACTTATGCACCTAAGATGCATTAAGAAAGGTGAGTCTCGTCCCAGAGTGCTGCTCCTGGTTTTCGAGTTGACTCACCAACGCGCCTGCCATTAGAGAATTGCCGGATTTTGCATGCACTCAACTTTTTTTTTTTCGCGATGGGAGACGAGGATGGGTTCTTCTATTGTTTGATTGTGGCAAATGAAGGCCCCACGCCTCCTTTAATTAGCTTTTTATTGATTTGTTTCGCGCCCCACCTCTTTTTGTTTCCCGTGATTGGGTGCAAAGGGTTGGTTATGGGAGTTCATTTGTATGAGTCACAAGCTGTGTGCGATTGTAGTGCCAATAGGGGCCCCTGCTTCTGTGGGGCTAATGGCACATCCTGGGAATAATTACGCTTCTATTTACTTCTCTTACTTTCTCTTTTTAACTCATTTATTTTTTCGCGCGTCTTATTCTTTGGGGATTTTAATAAAGAAAAAAAATTTTTCTTTTTTTTTTTTTTATATAAACTACAGTAAATATAAGTTTTGTATTAGAAGTTAAAGTATTAACAAGTTCTTGTTTTATTGTCTTTGTTTTTTTGCTTTAAATAGGAATTTGAGCAACACGGGACACGAGACGTGCGATGCAATGGTGGATCAGGACGTAATGACGCCTCTGGTGGCTCTTTTGAAACAGGTAAGCGAAGACGCGAAAGGGTTCGAATTTTTGCATCGGGATCAAGTTGGCCTTCCCAAGCGCCCCGCGAATCTAACTTCATTTTTTCCCGGCTGCCTGTGGGGAATTGAAGGGAAGTAATTCAAGAAGATGAGAATTTTTTTGTGGCCTGATGGTTGCTTTTGTCGTCCCTTTGCTCATTTTTTTGCATACTCCACTCAGCTTGGTTCTGTATGACACCCTTAGGGGGATGGATGGCGCCCGTAAAATTGGCGGACGGGAAACGGAATAGAATCCCATCCGACATTATTTCACACTAGCAATTAATACAGTCTTTTAGGTGAAAATACTTTTTGGTGTAAATTGTGGTTCTTCATGCTGTTAATTTAATTTTTAATTTTTTTTTTTTTGAAAAAGGGTTGCATTTGCGTGAGAAGTCGAAGTTTGTGTACTCGTTGGTAGGTCGGATGGGACCCGTGTGGGTATTTGAGTTGGTTTGCATGCAGGGGGCCCGTGAGTAGTTCGTCAGTGCCCGCCTGAGGGAGGTGCGTCGCCTTTTCATGGCGGTGCACCCATTGCAAAGTCAGTGTCTTGGGCCATTTTGCATGAGAATTGGTTTGGGAGTTGACACATCACACATAAAAAGAGGAAAACTACTTATCTCGCTGCGGATAAAAAAAAATGCAAAATAGAAAAGAGGAAAAGTTTTGTGGGTAGCGGGAAATTGTCCTTTTATTATTTCTGGATTTAAAGGAGGGTTGATATGAATGGAAAATTCTTTATTTTTTTTACTGTTAGACGTCTATTTGTGCAATTATTTACGTTTATTTGTCATGGGGGTTGCGAAGTGCGTTCGTAGAAAAAAAATGCATGAAATGTGAGTAAACACTTCTGAGAACTTGCTAGCATAGATTTCTTCATTTAAATATTTTGAAACAAATTTACATTGGCTTAATTTCATAGATAAACAAGTAGGGTTAAGTCTTATGTGAGATTGCTTAATAGTAGAAAAGTTTGCTTAGTTAAATAAATGTGGAAAATAAAAATACCTTTTAATTAAATGTAAATATTTACACGTTTTTTGATATCATTTTTTTATTATTTATATTAGAGTGTAAAATGGGGGAAAAATACAAATGGGTGTTAAAGGGTTAATTGAGTAGCAAAAGAGTGGTTTTTAAGTACATGTTTGGATAAATGGGGTGGAGGGCGAGAGGTTATTGCAAAATCTTGCATCTCATTAAATGGTAATTGACGTCTTGACGGGGACCTCGTGAAACCCCCTCGGAAGGGTAACGATACGGGTGGGGTAATGGAAAAGGGAGAGTGAGAGACAAAAGGGGAGGAGGAATAAAGAGGAGTGAAATCCTTTGGGTGAAGGGAACTGCGAGCCAAAAAAGAGTTTATTCTGAGCGCGTACATTCTTCCATCTGGTGACGCACAATGAACTCGGACAGCGACCGATGTAAGATACACCGATTCAAGATCCCAGATGACCAAAGCCCACTTTGAAACTTGCCTTTGCCTTGTTTTCTTTCCCTACCCTTTTTAAAAGTAGAGAAAAAAAATTTTTATCTGAGGAATTCCCTCGTGGATTTGCATTTTACAGTGGTTGGAAAATGTGATTCAAGATGGCGCTTTTATCGATGGGTTTTTCTTGAAATCAGGTTTGGGTTCAATTAAAAACAAAAATAGTTTTTATGTTTTATTTTATTTCCTTTTTTTATTTATTCGGAAAAAGTGATTTTGTGGATTCTCGTGGGATTTTGTTGATGGAAACTTTGGAGTGCCCGCCGCGGGCCTTAGAAACAAATGCCACGCTCGCGTTTCTTCTGTGATTGATGCGTTCAGACTTCGTTCCAAGTTTGTCACTCGGGAGATTCGGCGCAGGGACGACGACGACTTTCTACTACTTCTTTCTTTACTCATCTTCTCTCATCCGCCTTCCTCCCTTCCTCCCTTCCTCCCCCTCCCGCCCCCACTTCACCTTTTTCTTCATCCCATGCGCAATGGATCCAAACACCAAGTTGCTACCTTAGTTTGTTCTCTTTTATGCAAGTCATGGCCCGGTTGTCTTTTTCCCTCGACGGCACAGATGTGCATTAAGAGAGTGCAACGATGGCCTCGTAGATGGCGCTAATGTTTCCGGACCCACTTGGGTAATTAGATGTCATTGGGGCGCCCCGTGTTGTCTAAAGTACGACTTCTCGGCGTTCCACAGAGTCAATTGCGTTAGGTGTAAAGGAAAAAAGGGAGGGTAAAAAGTGTTGTCGAGTAAAGTGCAGGTAAAATTTAGTGGGTATTTATTTTCAACGTGAATGGAAAGATCGGTATTGTGATTAAAACAACTAAAAATTAGGCAAGTAACTTGTAAAAGTGGCTCACGTATGTAAATTATGATAAGTGACTGCACTCTGCACATACTATAAACAAAATTTGGGACTGACTTTAAGGTGTAGTTAACAGCTCATAAAAATTAATAATTTTTTTGGAATAATTTAATGTAAAAGATGTAAAGAGAAATGAATTTTGATAAGTTGATGGCGGTTTAAGGTTATGTGATTCCTAAGTTGTGAATTTAGAAAGAGAGAGGAAAGTTTATTCTACCAATAAAGCATTGGTGCAAAAACTTAGTAATTGTCATTAAGGTTAATCAACCTTTTCACTTAGGAATCTGGGAGAAAAAAATATTTTCTTTTCTTTTTCTTGATTTGAAGTGGGTCTTTTTATCTAATTTCGAAAATTTTTACTTGATCCCAACCTCATCCATTGGATTTGTAAACAAGTTCTTTTTCGTGTACTTTGTCTTTTCTTTATCTTATGAATTTCTTTTCATTGTTTTTGTCCACAATTCTCAGTGGGATGACGGGGTTGCAAATACATATACTTTTTTCTTTTTTTTCTTTTCACTTGGCATGCTCCAAGCAATATTCACATGAATATTGCAACCAACCAACCATCTAAGCCAGTTGCATTGTAGAGTACAGCTCTTTCCCTGCTGCGATCAGAAGCCGAGATGGGAAAGGGGAAGGAAGGAAGGGGGCGTTGCGGTCGCAGTCCTCCCCGAGGCGGGTCCCCGTCTCATCCCCGGACCCTGCTTATGCAGAAAATGCATCTCCAGCATGAATGTTTGATGGGAGCAGGGTCTCGGCACTGGCCTGAAGGGACGTCCATCTCGCCGCGCAGTTGGCGCTCGTGAATATTTCATTTTGGGCCAACCATCTGATTTCAACCCCTTCCTGCTGACACACTCTCTTGCCAGGCGTGAGTTGGCGACATTCCGTGCCGCTGGATGATAATTCTAGAGATGGCTGCGATCCGTTGGGAGTGGGAGTGGATGCGAGGGTGTTTGTTAATTGGATGGCGGTCCCATGAGCGAGGGATTATTGCCTTGCTATTTTATTACTTTTAAAATTCCATTTTGATGCTGTAGTGGATCTGTGTTAGGAAATTTCCACGAGCCGGGGAGAGAAATTTAATGCAATTTATTGCAATTTTAATAATTATGTTATCGTGGCAATTAGTACTGTATTAGGTTTTATAGTTGAGAGTATTGGAATTTCAGCTTTGTAAACGGGCGGAAATTTGTTAAAAGTTTAGGAGAATATGGGACTGTAAAGAACAAGATTAAAGTTTTTTAAATGTATATTTTTAGATTTTAAAAACAATTGTATAAAAAGTTGTTGATTACATCATTATGCGAGTTTAATTTATTATTATTTTTATTTTTAGATTTTTTTTAAATATTTAAGAGAGTACTGAAAGGTACATCAACTTGATTACCATTGTAGAATATTTTGCTTACTTATTTTGATTTTTTGGTAAGCTTTAATTAAATATTAATTAAGGTTTTACAATTTCTGTAATTCATTTTGATTGGGTTAAATTAAGAATATGAAATTGCACACATAAATCTGACTAGATCTTGTTTGTACTGAATAATTTAAATTATAAAGCATACGGAAAGTGTGTACATCAATACTTTCAAAACTTTCTATTTAAACATCATTTCTTCGTGCTTCGTTTTTAACCTAAATACAAGAAAAATAGTTTTAAAATTTTCTAATGTTTTATTTATTTACATAAAACCTTTTCCCCGCCAACATCAATCTAGATAATTTTTATCTTCAACTTTATTCTGGTGGCACCACATATACACAGTTATTAGGAATGTGTGAGATTAAGTTTTGTAAACATTGATTCTCTGCTTAAAATGCGCGATAAGAGTTGTTTTATATACTTTTATACATATGAAAAGTTAAAGTGGTAAAGAATGGTAGAATCCTAGGAGAAATGGGATTGATGTCGAGGCTATGATGCATGGCTCGAGGGATGTACATGGTGCATCTCTTTTTTGCTCCAACTCCCCCTTCACCTCGCCAGTGCATTTGCATATTTTCTACTTTCTCCTTTCCCCAGTTGGTGTCTTTGGGTGTCGCCATCTTTGCACGAGATCTCATATTTCGTGGGGCGTGGGTTTATTTTTGCATGGATTTATAGCGCGCACTCCCTCGAGACCCGCGTCCAGATAATGGAAAGGATGGTGGAGGGAGGAGGACGCCCTCCCCCGCGGGTCCCCCCGAGCTCCACCATCCAATCAATACGTATTGACTTGGCGGGGGTCCACGAGGGAGAGCACGTGCACAGACGACGCCCGGCTTCTCTGCTGTTTGCATATGCAAACGCCGATTGAAAAGAAGCAAAAAAAATAGCAGAGGCTTGAGGGAGGAGGCGGGATAAAGTCACCTGCCAAGACGGGCACGTGTCCTCCAGAAAATAAAAATAAAAAAAAATATCCCGACGTGCACCATACACATTCCTTTTGCAATTTTTCTTATTTTCTAAGTTTGACGACGCATTCGCCGTAAGAAAGCGCCTTCAGTGACAGCCAAGTGATGCCAAGCAGATGATGATTTATCGCCTTTGGGTCTGTCCTCCCATCTCCTCGTCCTCAACTCCATCCAAGCCGCCGTCGCGAGGGAATGATGCGGCCATGGTGCGCAGCGACACCCCTTGTTACGCACGGTCGGCGCGTGCGGGAATTTGTCCACTTTTCATCGCGACGGATGGAGAGTGGGAGCGAGGCGCGCCTCGGCTTGCTTGGCGTTCGTCACGTGAAATATGGAAATTCGGGGAGTCGCGCGCGCGGGTCGTTAATGCACAAGTTGAAAGCGCGTTCCTGTTGGTTCTCCCCTGCGGCGATGCGGCGTTGTCATGGCAACCTGAGGTTCGCCGTGCGCACTGTGCTACAATCTTTGCCCGTTATCAGCCCGAGATCGCGGCGCTTGATAAGTCGTGACTGGACTTGTCGTCAACGGCGTCCGAGGTTGAATTCACCTGTTGACCAGGCGCCTCGAAATTCCCTAAGTTGGCGCTAGTTTAATTTGACTCGGTTTGATCTGAGGTTCGACTTGATTGCTATAAATTGGTGGGTGCGTGCACGCCCACACGTCACCCCGTGACCCGGTCTTCGGAGAATGGGTAGCGGTCGGTGGCGCGCGGCTTTCGTCCCGACTGAGTCGTCCATAATCCTTATCAGGGAGACGCGGCCAGAGGGGAACGCGACGGCGCGATAACAGCGACTGCTTGCGCTGCCCTTGTCGCCCGCCTGTCAGGTCTAGTGGAGTAAGGGCGAGCCTCTTTAAGTGCAGGGAACGTTTTATTTCAGATTAATATCCCGCTCGTGTGAATAAAAGTTGCGAAATCTTTTCCATTTCGATTAAGATTTTTTTTTTTTTTTTTTTGGCATTATGTTTTGTATTTTTCAATATGATTTTTGTCGTTTGATTTCGAAATGTGACCATAGGTGTCGCGTGATAGAAGACGAAGGAGGGAAGGGTCATTGAGATTCGTCTCGTGTCCTCTGCTCTTTCTCTTTTACCACGTGGGGGCGGTCGTTTATTAAGTTGGCAGCCGGGGGGACTTGTTATCAAAAATTGAGAAATTTTTCTGGGCGTCCGTCGAGGGATTTTCGCAGTCCCTCTCATCTCTTTGCAGATATTTTCTTATTAAACTAGATCTCCTTAAACTTTGTTTACCTGCCTTTTTTCTTTTTTCTTTTTTGAAATCAGGCGGAATATTAACTGGGTGCCCCCAAAGGAAAAACGAAGACGTCTTGGGAGACGGAAGTGAAGTAAAGTGGGGGATGGTCGGGGTGAAGTGCGCTCTTTCTTGGTTTTTTCTTTCTTGTGTCGCAGCAGCAATTCACGATGCAAGATTGGAATTTGCTTTGCATCCAATTTGAGCGGGAAATTCCTATTTATGTGCAAACGACGGCGCCCTCCCAGGACACCTTCCTCGACTTGCACGACTTGAGGAAGTCGTTTTAATTGGAGGGGGCGAAGTGGTGGTGGTCGGGTTGGCGGAGGAGACGCCCCTCGTCAACTTCTTACCTCTCGAGACAACTTGCTTGTGCCAAAACTGTCGTGCAAACATGTCGAATGTGAATGTTTGCTTTAATGAGGTGCCAAAGTTGCGTTTTCCCCTCCTTCTTCCCCCGCCCAGTCGTTGCTGTTAATGGAATAAACGGGTGACCTGTGATATGAATTTGCAAGTCAACTATTTTTAACTATTATTTTTGTTTGTAATTGTAATTTGTCATTGCAGCGAGGGTCTCGCGGGGTGTCCCCGAGGCCGCACTCGGCGCAAACTCGTCGGGTAATTCATTTACAAAGAGAAATATTGTGATTTGCTGCGACTAAATCCAGTCTTTTCTCCATCGTGCTTTGGCAAATCCTCTGGCGATTTGACTGCAAATTACTCGGCTTCCTCTTGTGTTCACTTGTGCTTGCGCGGGCGCTCAATTCATTTTTCCGCTAAATTTGCATACAGAGAATAAGGAGGGCCCGTCGTTGGGATTTGCACCACAGGTCCCGTTTGGTTCTTGTGGGGTCGGCGCTTCGCTTGATTGAACAAATTCGTGCGTCAAAATCAGACTCATCAGCGGCTGTGTGCGCGGAACGAGAGGGATGGGGAAGAGGCAAAGAGATGAGACGAAACGAAACGGGGCGGGGCGGGAGCACCAAGACGGTTCTAAGTTTGAGTTGGAGCAGGCACAATACCAATAATTGAGCGCTACACGCCAGATTGGTCGTAGCAGTTTGTTCTTGGATGAGTTTTCTTTTGTGTTTTATCAATCGCAATTTATTCTAGACAAATAGTTGCTGATAGAAATGAGAAATATTTAAATAAAAACAAAGAAATGAGGAAATCGATTAATTTTTTCATTTTATTTTATTTTTTTATTTATTGTATTCTAGCACCGAGAAGAAGGATGGACTTCCAAAAGTAAGAATAAGGGGAAGATTGATACAAAGATGGAAATATTAATAGATGCAACTTATGTGTTGTGGAATTTGTGGTATGGTTTATATGATTAATTTAGATTTTGTTTACAATTTTTAATTTTTAAATGTTTACTCTTTGTACGTTTTTAGTGAAAACAACAACACAGCTTTACGAATTTTTAATCGTGAAGAAATTCTGTCCGTAATTATTCAGTTTGTTAATCGACAAGTTTACGGTGACAAATTGGCTGTTGCTGCCGGTAAATGAACTTTTTTAAAAAATAACATTTTTTCTATTTATTTTTAATTAAAATTTTTATTTATTAAATTTTAAAGCTCAATGTTTACACACGACTTCAGAAGACAATCCAAAAGCGATTGAACTTTTGAGCCAATTATCATTTTCGCTTCCCATTGAGACACTACTTAAGCAATCATTTGACGGAAATGACTCGACTTTACTGCTGTTAAGAAGTTTAGCAGCTGGTAGGTTTAAATTGCATTAAGATTTATAGCCGTAATTATTTACTTACTTTTATTCGCAGGTATTTTACTCAATGTTTACCATGGGAAACTTAGTGACTGTTCCGTCAGCATCATTACCGCCATAATGACAGTCGTATCGGAGACTTTAAAAACAGAATTCGCGCCTTTAATCGCCAATCTGTTGGAAAAGGAAAAATTATTGAAGGTAAAAAATAAAAGGAAAAACGATACTGTAATAAAAAAAAAAATAGTTGGAAGGGTTGGTTGACTTGATTAGTCTGGAGAAAAGAAGTAGGAGAGAGGAATCCCAAGCTGCTGCTTCTCAATCATCTCGCCCAATTTATGCGCTCAAGGGAGGATTGGGATTTGATTTAAATTTACTAAAGCCAACCTCACTGTTGTTGTTTGATGTGTTGAGGAAATTAACATTTTCAATATGCAGCTAAGACTTTAACGCTTAATGCATTTTTCTACTTACTTTTTTTCTCTTGTGGTTTTTCAGAATGACAGCGCCGAAGATGAAGTCGTTCGCTCAGTTTCACAAGTGAGTGGAGATACAGACAAATAAAATAAACAACACAGTATCTAAAGAATAACTTTATTTTATACAGAATGACGTCGTAATTGATAGTCTGCAGAATGAAGTTGAGAATATTTTAGCTGCTCAAGTTGCAGCTTTGGAAATATTAACTAATGTCTGCTGTAGTGAAGGTGAGAAGTGTTTTTCAATTATTTATTGTTTTCAACTTTAATGGGTTTTTTTTTTCCTACTTAAAAGGAGATGACGATTGGGATTTGGATAGCAGTGATGCGAGTGAAGAACTATTTTGTAACGACGATGAAGCAATGGATGAAGATACTATTAAAGTAATAGAAAAATATTTAAATTTTATGTTTATTTATTTATTTATTTATATTTATTTTTCAGTTTCCATTGACCGTTTCATCAGAAATTAGTGAAGCTATAGTGAGCAATAATCTAGTTCGAATGGTGTTGAATAAATTAAACCCTTTTCCGGACGAGCTTTCCAAACCAAGTAAAGAAATGAGCCGGTTAAACCAATCTATTGCAAAAAAGTAATTAATTCAACCGTAAAATTCATGTTTCTAGGTCAAGATGTTTGTTTGTAAAACTAAATTTGATATTTTTTTCTTCCAGTTTATTAACACTTCAATGTAGAGCTCTGTTGTGCTTCAACAATTTAGTATCTTGTCTCGACATCGACGAATTAGGACATTGTGATGAATTGTACTCGACATGGTGTAAATTGGCTCAATTATGCTTTAGGCACACACGTACGTCATTAATTAGACAACCATAAATTTTAATTACTTTTAATTAAACTTGCGTTTAATCCTTGTTTACACTTTTTAGCTTTGTGTCCTGCTGATGTTGGTAGTGACGTTTACTGTTCCAAGAGAGAACACGTAGAATTGTTGGAAGCAAACACGAGTGCTTTGCGCGCTCTCACTCAAAAGTTAGCACAAGTAAAGGTTCCACAATTGCAACAAGTAAATCCTTCTGAGATGCAATCTCTGGCTGAATTGGCTCAGACGTGTGGTGAATCGGGGGTAAAGATTAACATTATTAATATTATGGGCACAATTGGCCAAGTGCTGGCTGAAAAGGCTTCCAATGACGAACAAATGATATCATTATTAAAGGTGAATATTGATCATTTTCAATTCATAATACTCGTGGCCGTGACATAATTTTTTTTATCTAACAGGACATTGGTCTTTTTTTTCTGGATCTGGCGACCCGAGATACCGTTGATTTAATTGTCAATGCCGAAGCAGTCGATGCTATTTTCGACGTATTTGGTGAAGATGATTTAAATTATTTGTGTCTGGAAATTAATTTAATAGAGCGATTAAAACACGTGTTGCCTACTTTAAAGCATAAAGTTAGTACTCAATTTCCAATTTGACAATTTAAAAGATTATTAATCTTTTACTCCCATTTCTTTTTTTTTTTTTTATTTCAGTTGCATTCTCAACGCAAGACACTCGGCGATCATTATCCCGTAATCGCGACAGCCAAAACTAATTTAATTCGTTTTATCAAATATAAGACTGAAAAAATGTGTAATAACGAGCGACCTTGACTGGGAATCTAAAAATAAGAAATAAAAACTTAAATTCCTTATCCATTTATTTTTATTTATTTATCTAATTATTAAGATTAAATAGTTTTCATAGCAAGTTTGAAAAGGCAGCTGTTGTCTGACATTCTAGCAGTTATCAAATTGCATAATATACTTGAAATATGATGCTCATAGAATGAATAACAAACAACTTCTAACACTCAGTTATATCGGTTTAGTTTATTCCGTCAGGTGCTAACAGATAAAAATCATTATGTCATCTCTATCTCTTTATAGTGATGAAATAAGTATATAATTGTCTTTATCTATTGTGTTCCTCGTCATTACAAAACGACATTGCAAACAGACTTCCTGCTAGGCGAGTTGTAGAATTTTTTTTCTTTACAGTGAATGTGTTTTGTGACCAGATTGTGGCCTTGAAACTCAAACACGCCAACACTCACCGCCTATTTAATAGTTGTAATAGATTTCAGTGTTTTTAGCTGTGATAAGCTGCTGAATGGAAACAGTAATAGAAATTCGAAGAACAAGGGAAGTTATTCACACCTGACCTCCTTATACGCAAATATTTACTCGGAGTTTTACGTTGCAAGATAAGGTTTGAGTATTTTTACGTAGCCCATAATGTCAGGGGTCGTTTCCTCTTTTACTGCTTAAATAGGAGCGATGAATTCATTTAATAGCTTGCTTTTTTACTGATTGCAGGCAGCAACTACCACAAGCGTTTGCCACTTGTGTCAATAATTCATAAAATAATGACAGATGGTGCAAGCGAGGACGGAAAGGTAGATGGAGTGGTCGGGGTGGGCAGAGGTGTGGAAAATCGTAGCTTCAACCGTGAAGAAAGTACAGTTACGCCTGCTGCTACCGGCGTGACCAAAGTCGACGTCAACGTCGTGGCCGACGGCAAAAAACTGGAGGAGCAACAACTGAATGATTATCTGCCCGAAGAATTAAGCCGAGAAAAACGTCGCGTTTGGAAATCACTCATTTGTGTCTGTCTATCACTGACTTTAGGCTTTTCATCCAGTGTCACGTTGGCGAATGCCATCACCTCTTTGCTGCCTAATGACAACATGGGAATTTCTGCACTCGCCGTCGGCGGTGCATCTCAAGTCGTAGCAGCTGGAATTGTTGTGCCTATAGCCAACAAACTATGGGGATCCAGGATAATGTTACGCGTGAGTTTAGTAGTAAACATGTTGTTTGTCGCCTCTTTTCTGTACCCCCATTGGGCGACAACTATTTTAGGTGCTTTTTGTTTCGGCATAGGGCAATCACTGCTTATTAGTAATGCCTTTATTTACGCCAACACTTGCGGTTATTGGTACGAGAAACTGGCAAAAACAGGGAACATAGATGCAATTCTCAATCGTGTTTCGGGAATGGTCAACTGTGCACTGGGCAGTGCCTTCGTTTGGGGCAATTTAGCACTGTATTTCATACTGGGGTCTAAGTCCATTGATGATTCTGATTCTGAAACGTTTCAAGAACTGTGCGGAGCAGCATACTGCAATCAAGAATTGAACATTAGCACTTTAGCGCAGCCGGAACCACAAAAGTACTATGCATTAATTGTCCTACTTGCATTCATGGGTTTTGTGAGTTGTGGACTCATTTTTCTCACTGAAGATTTCGCTCATAAACTTGGACATTTTTGCTGCACGAAAAGTGAAGCCCTGGATGTTTTTCGAAATTCTTGGCGATTACTCAGAAATCCGCGTGGTTTTCTTCTTGTGCCAATCACTATGATGATTGGCATGGAGGAGTCATTTTTGATTGGAGACATTACCAAAGTTTGTTGTTTTTTACTTTTTTTTAATACAGTGTTATGTAATTGTTCGTATTCTTATTTCTAGGCACTCATCAGTTGTAGTTTGGGAATTTCAGTGGTTGGATTGGTCATGTTAGCTTTTGGTCTTACTGAGATTCCAGTATCTTTAGGACATTGGCCAATAGTCAAGAAGTACGGACGGATGCCAGTTGTTGGAGTCGCGTGTCTTATTCTGCTTGTGCCAATCATTACCATCCTATTATGGATCCCCAACCCAAACCATCTGGAAGTTTACTTCATCTTAATTTGTTTATGGGCAGTTGGTGATTCTATATTGATGTCTGTAATATTTTGTAAGTCTATTCTATTTTTTTTAAATTTTATGAAATAGTGTATTTAATGATACCGTATCATATTTCTCCAGCAACTTATGCCGCATTATTCGAAGACAACATGGAAGGCGCATTTTCGGTTGGAATTTTCTGGTGGTCTTCAGGCTTTTTAATTTGGTTTGGGTGGAGTCAATTTATTTGCGTTTATGTTAAATTAAGTTTTCTCATAGTATTAATTATTGTTAGTTTTATTTTATATGTTATTTTAGAAAAGTGTATTATTAAGCCTAGAAATGAATCATAAATAGTACCGTATAAGTTATTTTATTGCACACTTTATTGCATTTAATTACTTTAATGAGCCATAAAATATGTCAATACAGATACATTCGGTTGACAAAACGTGTATTGAAAAAAAATGCATTTTAAAAATGCAAATTAAAAACAATAACATGCAAATAAAGATAAAGGCTGTAATTAGTTGAAATTAATCTACAACAATTCCAGGAAAAGAAAGGTAGATATGTTATATAACTACAATGTTTTGTATTTAAGTACTATATGTGCATTTTTTTTATTTTGTAAAATTTTATTTATTACACAACAAACCTTGCTCAAATTGAGCCAAATAACTCAGGATGTTGCATAGTGGGTGTACATGCATCAATGCATCACTATTTACGTTTCCTGCTCTGGCATGGGAATATAATTTCTGCATCGTGACTCTACTATAAAATGACTATGATACTGAGTAAGTTCAAATAATTTAATTGCACACAAAAATTTTATTTACGAGGTGATTATTACTGTAAATATTATAGCACTTTAAACGAACAAAAGCACAATGGACAAAGCACAGGAATCAGAAAATGGAGTTTCGAATCCAGCATTTGAAACCGATGAAAACATCAAAAATATAAACCCGGTGCAGGAAGCAGCAACAGTAGATACCATCGATGTGAAAACTGAAAAACGGCGAATCTGGAAATCTCTCGTTTGTCTCGCATTATCAATTACTCTTGGATTTTCTGCCAGCATAACTTTGATTAATTCTTTAACTTCTTTATATCCCAATGGTAATTTTGGTATAACAATTTTGGCTTGTATAGGTGGTAGTCAAGTTATAAGCTCTGCTTTTTTTGTTTCTACAAGTATAAAGTTATGGGGCTGTCTAAATATGCTTCGATTTGGCTTGGCGTTCAATGTTCTGTTTGTGATTGCATTTTTTTACGCTACTGATGTCACTTTAATACTTGCAGCCATTTCCTTCGGTATTGGCGGTTCTTTGCTTTTTTCAGCAGGATTCATGTACGCTAATTCAGCTGGGTATTGGTTAGCAAAGGTTACCAAAAAACTCGACAATCTCGACGCTATTCTTGTTGGAGTGTCGGGAATTGCTAATGCATCTTTGGGAGGTGGTTTTATCTGGGGAAACTTAATTCTCTATTTTACTTTGGGTCCACCGCCGAAACTGAATGAGAGCGTTGCTCAAGAGTTGTGCGGAGTGTCGTATTGCAATCAAGATTTAAATCTCACAACTCTCGAACGGCCATCAGACGATCGTTATTACACTTTAATTGGTATTCTCAGTGCAATGAGTATTGCCGGTTGTGTACTTTCATATTTTCTGGACGATTTTTCTGATAACTTGGGACAAGAAAGCTGCACTATGAAAGAAGTTTGGTCTGTTTTTCTAAACACTTGGAAACTATTTAAAAATCCAAAAGGATTTTTATTAGTGCCAATGACCTTTGCAATTGCTATGGAAGAAGCATTTGTTGTGGCTGATTTTACAATAGTAAGTTACCGGTACCAGTATAAACTAATATCAAAATATTTCAATTGTTTTTTTTTATTCATTTCTTTAAAAAATTTGTAGGCTTTTATAAGTTGCAGTTATGGGATATCTATGGTCGGACTGGTAATGATGGCTTATGGTATTACCGAAATATTGGTTTCCCTTGGACATTGGCCCGTAGTTCAGAAGTTTGGAAGACCTTTTTGTATAGGGTTAGCTACTTGTGTGCTTATGACTTCAATCGGTACAATGTTATTATGGAAACCCCAACCACATCAGCTGTATGTTATTTTTCTATTGATATGTTTATGGGCTGCAGCTGATGCTGTTTTAATTTCTGTTACCTTTGGTGAGTTGTTTGTAACTTGTGTAGTTTAGAGTTTAATTGGTATTTTTATATAATGTAGCAACCTACGGAGCTTTCTTTGAAGAAAACTTAGAAGGTGCCTTTGCAGCTGCAGGCTTATTCTTATCGTCGGGAGTCTTATTTTGGTTTGGTTTGAGTCAATTTATTTGTATGGACGTTAAGTTATATTTAATTGCGGCAATGTTTTGTATTAGTTTTATTTTATATATTATATTAGAAAAAAGTGCTTTTCGTGAACGAAATCGTGAAGCCAAAGAATAATTTTATATAATTACCTATACGAATAATTGTACAGTAATTTTCAAAGAAATTTAATTAGTTTTGTTTATATATACAGTATATACTCTGTAATTATATGGTGATAAATTTTTATTTACACAATGCATTTTTATCATAGATTATAACTGCAATAAAAAAAAATTATTGTTTCTAATAAGGAATAAGGAAATTAAGAATAAGAATAATTACAAACGTTTAATACAGCTTAATATAGCTTAATACAGCTTGTAGTTCCCTCCGTCTGGCCGGAAGGATTTTTCGTGATCAGCCTTAAAAAAAGTAGTCTTACAAACTTTACTGGTTCCTGGAAATAAAATTGGAACATTCCAATCAAAACAAAACTAATGCCTTTTCGACAGCTAAGTGGTCCAGGCAATGTGGATTGCACAGAAATGACGTCACTACCAGACGTGGTAATCAATAACAAAGGGTTAAGAAGACAAATCAAAACAAACTTCCAGCACACGCTTCAAGTCAAGGTGAGTTTCTTCTTCAATTTAAGTATTTATTTTGTTGTTTTTTGAGTGAAACAACTTTCAGCCTTCATAACTGGCTGTTTATTTTCCAGGATTTCGCTTATTTACTTCAGTAATAACAATTATTTATTCATTTCAGGAAAAAATGTATTTGTCTGTTTGGATTTGCTGGAATTGAACGATCTAAGATCCGGTAATAAAAAAAAGTACTTTATTTACTTATTATATTAATTTGATTTGAATGACGTAAAACATGAGAAATTTTTACTCATTGTCGTGCCGTGAAACCTACAAACAGCATGAAAGAGTTGTTTCTTTTGCTGCCGACGGCCATGAAAATCACCACCGTTTAAACCACTCATAAATTAACGGCTGGATTCGGTTACGTAATCGGGATAACTGCCCTTTAAATACACGTGGGTTCGCTATATTTGATTTTTTTTAACGATTTAATTAATTCAATCGTGATTATTTAACTCTGCATTGGAGTACGTGAAAACCCCCAATAGTGGTCAAATAGCGGTTTTTGCAACGCAACGTTAATTTATTAATAAAAATTAAGTGATTAGACATAAATAACAATTTTTAACTTATTATATAATAGGACTCAATAATAAATTAAAAAACAAACTCGAAACACATATTGCATAACTGCTGCGATCTTGTTGACGCACACGAGTAAATTATGGTAATAAAAAGACAGGCAGATTCAGCCTGTCTTTTTGAAAAAATGGCATGCATAAATGTATTGGCAGATTCAGCCAATACATTTATGGCATGCATAAATGTATTGCATGCCATACATTTATGCATGCCATTTTTTCATTCAAGACACAATGTGAGCAAAATTGTGCTTTTTGTGTTTAACAATTTTTGTGAACTCTAAAATTAAATATCTACATAATTTCAAATTGTTCATAAATGGCTGTTCATTTTCTAAGATTACGTTTAATAACAATTATTTATTGCAGAAAGAAATCTATTTTTACTATCTTTCTACTGCATTCGTCTTGTTATATTTTGAGTTGATGGAGTTGAAGGATCTAAGATATTTCAGAACTGCTTCGGACCGAGCCAAGATAAGGTAATGTAAAAAGTACTTTATGTATCCTAGAAAAAAATTGTACGTCTTAACTGGTTAAGACATTGTCTACATGGTTAAATGTCCACACATTTAGAAGTCACTGGACGAACCCATGATAATAGACTCGGCCTCTTTATTTACAGTCAACGCTCTCAAATCCGGACATAGAGCGGGACTGGGAAGAGTGACCGGAGATGACGTAATCGTTGCGATAATCTTTTGCGTGGTGAAGCGATTCTGCGGTTCTGGTTTTGCGGTCTTTCATCGAGTTTCGATGTCTTTTATCCCGGCTTCGAAATCTTTGAAGGTGATTTTTCAATTGAAAGACATTCTGATCGAAATTCGTTTTCATTTCTGGTCATATGACTCGTTGCTTCTGAGTCGATCACCAATTCGATATCACTGTCGTCGTGTGATTGACTCAGGAGCAACGAGTCATATGACCAGAAATGGAAACGAATTTCGATCGTTTCACGAAAACGACATCTACATTATCACAGCAATCGACGGAATGTCTTTCAATCGAAAAATCACCTTCAAAGATTTCGAAACCGGGATAAAAGACATCGAAACTCGATGGAAGACCGCAAAACCAGAACCGCAGAAGAAAGACGCAGAATCGCTTCACCACGCAAAAGATAATCGCAACGATTACGTCATGCAATGTTACAACTGTCTCGCTACAATCACCTGTCGCGTGATTGTAAAAAACAAATATGCTACCATGTTAAAATCAGTGGTGAAACTGATCTATTGGATCGATTGTCAAACAAACCACACCTTAAAATTGATCCCTCTAAGCTTATATCCATTACTGAAACACGTTTTCGCGACGTTAATTCGTGAAGACGAATTCGTCGCAATTTCCCAAATACGTTTTCTGTACGTTATAAATCGCCAATATTATTCAGATTTCAACATATAAACCTTCTAGTAGTAATTTAAAACATCAAACTTTATTCTATTCTCATTGCATCTTTCTACGTACAAAAAAGACACATGACAGATTTTCACCAGATATTTGTAAAACGACAGCACAAAATCAACAACAACAGTCTCAACCAAATTAGTTTTAAGTACAAAAACCACAAACTTGTGAACATCAATTTTAAAAAATTTATCAAAAAGATGATGAAAAATGTTTTCGTTTTGTACAATTGTACTGACAACACAAAAATGTTGTGCGGCAAAAGTAAACTTAAAAAAAAATGGCAGTTAAATATTTCAGGTACTGAAAAAAAAAGTAACTTATGAATTAATGTTATCAATGCAAGGATGAGCATTGCAAAGTTGTATTCTTGTCGGTTCTTTCTTTTGATCGCATTTTGCAAAATCATTAAGATTTCCATGGTGAGCAACACATCGAATTGCTCGCATCTGCTGACCCCCATTGCAAGACCGAGAACACTGAAAGCAAACAAAATATGATAAATTGTCGGTACGGCATTATTTTTTCTGTGTAAACATACATGTCCCCAAGGTGAGGTCATCCAACGTCCCGAATATTTCCGCCCGAAACATCGTTTGACATTACATGGACGCACTTGTTTAGGCTTCTCCTGTTGTTTACACATACGATCAGGAAGAATAACGGTTTTTCGTTGACGACACGTTATGTTACGAACTTTGACTCCACCGCCACAGGATACAGAACACTGATAGAAACAAAACAAATGAACTTTAAGTTTTAATTAATTTATACTAATATCTACCGTAGACCAAGCAGAGGATCGCCAAGTCGGCGGGCATTCGTTAGTATTGCAAGTTTGTCTCTTCGTAGGTCGAGGGAGAGCAGCACAGAATTTCCCCTTAACTTCGACATCGTGAGTGGCGTTTACTTTGGCTGCACATTTCACTTTTCGTTTTTGCTTGCCCTTGCCACACTTGCGACTGCAAGGACTCCATTCGTCCGCAACCCATCTCGATGGACATGGGTGGTTATTGCAGGAAGAGGTGCCTTCGATTGGTTTTGTGGACTTTTCACATTTAGATGTGTCGACTTGTTCATCATCATTACGGAAACATTGGGCAGTGGTTATCATATCACCTAATAATTGAATTGTAAGTCATTATTTTAAAAAAATATGAATTTTTTTTACCTCCTGCACAAGTAGCAGAACAGTCAGAAGCTACAGCTCGCCATGAATAATGATAAGGGTTTTGATGAAAAGTCGGTTTCCTTGAATTGTTTTTGCTTTTGGGCACTGTAAATTCGTATCCAACACCTGGATTAGTGCCTTGAAGGAGAATCTCTACTATGAGTTCTTCATCTGTTGGCCCGTCTGCTAACAATGCTTCTGGACCGTTGTGTGGACGAAGGTATTGAAACACTGATTGCCCAATGTCGTAACTTCCTGGCCAATCTACTGTCCAATCACCCGTTAAGTAATAAAATCCGGAGGAGTTACGGATGGCTAGGTACGATGCTGACACTTTCATTTCCCAAATGTGAATACTTCGTGCTCCAGTTGGAATAACCACAATTGTATAGTAATCTAAAAAATTTGAAAAATTTAATCAAGTATTATTTTGATAATAATGAAGTTTACTTACTATTGTTCAGGTGTTGATCAGTGAAATTCCCTCGAACGAATTGACACGATGAGTTATCGCCTTTACAAACTCCGCATGCATCCAAATGAGATTCAGATCCAATCACGTGATCACAGCCAACAGCCTGAAATTCATGTTTTAATAACGATTAAAAACGAAATTTTTCTCATTTTTACTTTGCATTCTCCATCGATGCAAATATTGCTTGAATCCGCTTGACATGACGTCCCATCAATAACTTTACTTGACATTGCAAAGAAAAATTCCAAGCCTTCAGGCATGCAGTAAAGCTTGCAACGAACATTTTCTAGAAAATGAAAAAAATTGGAAATACAGATAAAAAAAACATGAATTTGAAGTCACTCGAACCAATTAATCCTTTATTGTAAGGCTTCCAATGGTAGAAAGCTCCTCTAAATGGACGACTATTGAAAGCTGCACATTGTTCGGTTCTGAAGTCAATGGAATTATGTGGGCATTCCTGAATGTTACACATTTTGTAGTGTCTATTTTCTCCCGTGCAATATTTTCCACCATATTGCGGTCTGGGATTTGCGCACTCTCGTTCTTGGAAACTTATGCCGCCGCCGCAAGTGCGAGTGCAAACTGACCATTCAGACCACAATGACCATTCCCCGTTGACGGGACTGGGACCATTTTCACCATAAGCTACACATATTCCTCTACGGCACCACTAAAAATAAAACGGCAACATCACTTAAATTTTTTTCTTTTACTAATGAAAAAAACATTCCTCACTTTTTTGGTGCCACAAGAAGTTCCTTCAGCAGCTGGTAAAAATTTAGTTTCACATTGCCTTCCAGTTTTCTGACACCACAAAGCTTGACATATGTCTTTACCGAATTCAAACATGCACAGTTTAGATTTCCTGCCGAATTGCCATTTGCACTGAGTGTCGGCATCGTAGAGTTCACCCGGAAGTTTATCGGGGAACTTGAATTCGCTGACTGTTTTTGGTTC
Organism: Geophilus truncorum; assembly: GCA_034695745.1. Taxonomy (NCBI): domain Eukaryota; kingdom Metazoa; phylum Arthropoda; class Chilopoda; order Geophilomorpha; family Geophilidae; genus Geophilus; species Geophilus truncorum. The sequence goes on along the minus strand of JAQFZP010000056.1, from coordinate 18,435 downwards.
ATTTTCAAGGCACAAAGATTGCACAGATCTGCAAAAATAAATAACAAAAATAAAGCAACTGAGAATGATAAATCAATTTCATTACTTGCCCCAGAAATTTATTAAGGTCTCTTCTACTGCAAGCGGACCAACTAAAAGTTCCGTCGAGTCCTGTGAGTGTGGGCGCCATAATACTTCCGCGAGTATTTGCACAAATGTTTCCATCACCGTCGTGCACCATTCCAAAACTGAGTAATTGATCACGATTAATTATAACACTTGCCACTAGATGCTGTTTTATAAGACCACACGATTTGGAGTGGGTTTAGACGGCGCTTCTGGTTTTATTACCGACTTGAAATTTTGTCTTTGTTTACTTGTGATGTTATCTCAGTGTTCTTACAGTTTGAATCTCTAATTAAACCGGAAGTCGTTTAATTTCCCACTCCAAATCACATCTTTGACTATGTACTTGTGTCCAGATTCGTGAGCTATGGTAAAAGCCAGTGCAAGCCCAGTGTCTTCGTTGATGGTACAACTGCGGTATTTGCTGCACATTCCACTAATGGGGGCATACCCTGTAACAATTAAATTATTATTTATAATCATCTCATTTATAAAAGTATCTTTGTTAAGGTACCTAAGGTATCACAAGGCTCATTTTTCCACGAACATATATCGAGTCCAGTAAGAAGCACCGCATGATCGTGGTATGATCCGTGCACATCTCTTAAAGCAGACTGCCACTGGCAGAAACTATGCAAAGCTTTTTCCGCATTATTGGATAAAACTAGGCCTGGCTGGCAGAAGGTAAACAAAAGATAATTCGTAAAAATGTAATTTGTTACAGCAATTTCACCTCATCGCCTTCCAAGAGAACCAAAGCAACAAGAACGACACTTATGTTGTTCCCTATGGTGCCGTCGTTATACAGGGCAGCCACCTGAATAAATAATGTGGTAATGAATGATAATATACATCACTAATAGATGCTTATACTTGATGTTATGTATACCATGTTGAAAATGGTTAGTACATAAGTCGTTATGTTTTCTTCTCCGTGCTTTTTAATCATGTCGTGATCGACGACGACAAGTGTTTCCACTTTACGATGTTTTAATTTCACTGATCTTTTGTTTCTACTTTTTGATGTCGTCTCGTATTCGCCCGGTAAAGCTTCGTACAAGTTATTACGACTAGGCATAACTAATAACAAAGACATTTAGCATTAAAAAAATGATAGTGTCATAAAATAAACATCAATACTAACATTGCGGTTTGTCCCCACAATAATGCGTCTGTTGAGTGCTGGAGAAATCATAAGAGTTGGCTGAATGAGAGGCTTGTCGTTTAACTGATCTTTTGTACATTAAATGAGGATGATGGGTGTGAAATGATTCTGGCAGTGGTTCAAGAAGATAGTCGTGTTTGTCAGTTCGGATCATGCCTCTCTTTAATTACAGAAATAAAAAAAAACAGAAAAGATTATTACTGGACAAATTATCAGTTACAAATTACAATGGTTTTTTATAGATGCTTTTAATGGTGAAGTAATCAAACAAATTTTTATAGCAATTTGCAAGTCTCCCTGTCTATTTCTTTTTTTGCTCATAAAATATTTGCAGCTATCTAAAAGAGTCATTAAAATTTGCCTAGAGACACGCTTTTCTAATAAAATGAGCTCACTGTGAATCACCTCTTGAATACAACAGACTTATAATTATTTTTATTTGGGGTTGCAACTAAATTTACACGCAAATTCAAAACAAAAAAGGTGTTAAGTGATTAAATAGCTAGAGGTTCAGCTCACCAGACCACCAGTGCAGTTGCTAATGGCTACTGTCGATTGATTGTGAGTGGTGAGATGACCGAGGAAATAACAATCTTTTTCACTGTCGGTTTTATTTACGAGTGAGTTCCTTCTGCGAAATTCAAACATAAAATTAAAATTCATGAATGTTGTACCTTGAGCATTTGGACTCAAGGGTCAGTTTTAATACCAACTTACTTGATGATAGCAAAACCAGGTGCTAAAAGGTGCGTGTTAGGTGAAAGACACAGTTGGAAATTTTCCCCGAATCCGTTTAATTTATATTCACTGGTGCAACGGTGGTCAAGGGCTGAGAAAATTTCTCGTTTCACCTTTGACACTTTCGTTTCCTTCTGCACGGCCATTGGAGTAACCACAGCTGATTCTGAAATTTACATTTTGCATTGATGTTGACATTTACTTTTGCTTACAAACCATCAAATTGTTTATTATTCCACTTTCCAAACTCTTCTTCTAGCCAATGTTTGTTGTAATCTTTACTTTCCCTGAACCGGATCTTTGAAATATGAAAAAAAATTTCATCAAGACTCTCCATTGTACCTATTATCAAATTGTAATCAAGGACTTTTCAAGTTTAAAAGCAAAAAATGTAATTGGATATTTAAATTCTCTTTGGCCACCCACTGAACAAATGAGAGTGTATTACTGACATCGAAATAGAAACCTCTTCTATTCTTGCATGTGTTGGAGTGAAAAAAAGAAACGTGATAGTTGTGATGGAGTGGGAAAGGGGGGAAAAGGTTAATGATGAGAACGATATGGTGAGTTGTATTTATTAATGCGACTATTAGAGAATGAGTTATGGTTTTCACCTAAAATTACGTCAAAGGTGATTAATTGATGAACACATGATAGGATATGGTAACTGAGAGGTAATTAACGGGTCAGGGAAGATTTATTTGCGACTGCGTGGTTTGCAAATAGCAAAGAAGCACCAAACTCCTGGTGATTTATGGTAAAAGGGGACATTGAAAAAAGACGTCAAATGTCGCTGTGTGAGCAACACGAGAATTGTTTTTGTTAAATGGGTGGGGTGTGGAATTGCAAAGGCTAAAGTAAAAACAAACTGGCAGTTATCGCCCACTAAAATGGGATTAGACAAAGAAAATAACCGACTTTTTATTCTCTATCTACCATTCCATCATCATCACTTTAAATATAAAAAAAATTGACATGCGGAATAAGGCGAGAGTGGGTTGATTCAAATTAGTTAGAGATTGCTAAATGTGTTTTTAACTTTTTTTCCTCATTCTTTTTTTTGCTAATTTTGCGATAATTTTCAAGCCCTATTCCTAAAAAGGAGGAAAAAATTTCACTTAAAGAAAAGCCCTTGGAGGTAACAAGGCACGAACATCTCATGAATCAAGTCTTGTCTTGAACCTGGCCAATTTAACATTTGAACTTAAACCCGACGTGAAATGGAATTAAGGAAATTCGGAATATTCATTAGTGATATCACAGGAGGATTTCTCACACAACACACAACCAGAAGGCATTCAAATTTAAATCTTCTCATTTAACTTTGTGGATTATATATCCAGCTCCAATTACTTCTTTTTACTTGTAATTGCTTCAATTAGCCATCCAATTAAACTCAAACTATTGGTCGTTTCTCAGGGCGACATAAATCCAAAACTATGACTGCTCAGATATAAAGATATCTTTTTCTTTTTTCCCCTCTTTAATTTGTTACATTATCCTTTGGGCACCATTTGAAAATAGACATTCAAACTGTCAGTTAAGTGAATTACAGGTGTAGATTTGTATCATTCTTATCTGATTACTGATCTTGCAATCAAATGGTTTTACAATGTGATTTGTAATAAGTATAACTGTATAACCCTTTAAGTATAGTCATAAATAAAATACCTTTCAGTCGTGATAGAATGATTTATACAGAGATAACAATAAATTATTACTTTAAAATGTATTCGATCAAATTATTAATATTTTATTTTAATAATACCAAATGGGTAGACTTAAGAGAGCAATGACTGACTGGTTATGATATGTATGTAAATATATACAAAACAAAGATATGAAATAAAAGTAATTCTATGAATTAACATAATCTGACAATAAAATAAAAAGGAAAAAAATAATTTATTCTGTTAAGGAAAAAAATGTTTAATATAAGTATGTTTTGTGTTTTAAACTAAAACAAGTTTTGGATATTTAGGACTAAATATCTGATTAGAAAATAAACGGATTTACCTCTTGTCAGATTGAGAGTTGCGATTAAAATTACTCCTTGAGGTCACTCGTTACCTGATAAATGAACTTGTTATGATGTCGATGCACGAGTATGGTAATATTGTATTTATTTTTTTAAATCAGCTTAGTTCAAGTCGTTTTCTCGAAATGATAGCTGTTGACTTGTCAACAGAGGAAGTGACAACAGGTGACAAGAGCACAGCCTTGAATATACTCTAACCTAAACTTTAATCCTTTTAAACCCACATTCAAGGCTTTTTAAAAAAAATTAAAAGACGAAAGTGGGCTGCTAATGGAATGTAATTTTCTCTTCTAATTTTTTTTTTGTTTCGAAGTTTTATTTTAATTTTTTAATCAGGTCCAAATTATATGGTATTTAAATTGTGCTTTATAATTGCCATATCAAAATTACTGACATGTAAAATACTACATTTCATTATTGTATAAATATTTGACAAAGCCAGATCCACAACTGTTTATATGTTGAGCTAAAAAAATGTAAAGTGCTTTGAATTATCTTTGGAAAACGTTCCCAAAGGAAAACAAAACACATTTATCTTGCATGTAAACAAACTCCCTCGTCACTTTACAAGTAGAGGGCTGCTCTGACCTCTTGTTCTTTGGACATCAAATAGGAATATTCTTAGTAGTTATGCGTCTTGCTTAATGTTTATGTCAGCAGGAGAAAAGAGCAAGAGCTGGAGAGCGGGTGAGGAAAAAACTGTAAAGTTTATTTATTGCTTTGCTTTGCTTTTATTTCTTAAGATGGAGAAAAGTTCCCATCACCACACGAATGGATCACGAATTAATGATTGATGAAGATGGCCTCTTGCACTATCCTCATATACCACATAAGACATTTGGGACACAGTCGGGGGATAAAACTGCAGTAGAAGAGTTGGGGCGCTCATTAATTATTCATTTTTGCATTTCTTGACCCGGAGAATGACCCCTTTGGACTCCTTGTGGGTTCTCATCAGTATAAAACATTGCTGCTTTATTTCTTTCAACCCCTATGCTTTTTTTCCTAGTATTTCACTAAACTGTTATTTTTTTTACTAAACATTTACTCACGAAGGTGCAGTGCACTGTAGGAAGTACTTGTTGATTGCAAATACATTATGCGAACACTAGAAGTGTGATGCAATGAAAAGATAAAGAGAATGAAGTAGCAAAACCAAAAGAAAAAAAAAGACAGACAAAACTTGGCCATTTTCCAGGAATCGAGGGTAATAACGTGTTTATTCACCTGTGTGCACAACTTGCAACTGTACCGAATCAGCAGTTCGCATCAATTTTCATATCGAATTACCACAAGCAATAAAAGAAATTTAAAAAAAAAATAAAAACGGTGCTTACCTGCATGGCTAGTGAGACTGAGGTGCAAATAAAGAGCAAATGAAAGAGCATGAGTCGATTTGAGTGTTCCATCTTTACTCTCTGGTTTTCAGACTTCTGGATTAAATCTCATTTGGAGCAGATTAAGGGAAATGAGTTTTGTTCTCTCTGCATGATTTTGCCAGCACCAGACTCTTGTTGAAACAAATGCGGCGCGATGGTGTTTGCAGTGCGCGCGTCTCTGAATAATCAGGGGAGGTGGAGCTGCGCGAGTTGCGCACTAGGCCCCGTGCGGTCTGGCGGCAACGTGATGTTTGGCGTCTGTTTGCTGATCGCAGTAGCTGGGGGCGAGCTGGTTGATTGGTCCAAGTTACCAACACTCCTCCCGGCACCGTGTCTCGTCTCCAGATGCTTTTAGTTCGCTCATCTCCGCGGATGATGCTTCTTCTTGATTCACGAGACCCAGAGGGCAATCGATTTGTCTTAATTCGGCTGAAATAAGACAGTATACATGTTTAAATGAATGACTAACACTATCGAATCTGTCATTTCCCTCTGTGTGGGCGTTTGGCAATTGAATTTTCCCTCAATTTTGGTGTTGGAGGTCAAACCGGCAGTTTGGATCAAGGTATGAAAAAGAGAAAATTGGATAAAACCCAAGCTCGTTTCGCCACTGGGGCCAGAGGTCGATGCAGTGGGAAGCAGTGAAATGAAAATGCATTTTCTTATTCTCAAACAAGCTTCACAGTGTGTCTAGACTCGCGATAAGTGAGATGTTTTATTAAATCTGAAAATAACACACCTAACTCTTGCTGTTTTCGAAAATCAGTAAGATCTTTAACTCTGAACACATTTAAATTGTAATGTCCGATAGGTTACAGAACAAGTTAATGGAGTATTTGTTGACTTGTTTTTATTTTTGCGTGATGTCATTGCCCGTACGTCACGGCATTAGGGCGGCCAGCAGCCTTGAGAGACATGCGGTCACGGTCTTTCAAGGTGAACCGGCAGCTGGACCAAAATGAGTCGTACAGCTGCAAGAATGTACACTACATCTCGAATCAACATACGTGTCAAATCACAAGTCGCAATTTAAATGGATAATAAAAAATAACAATCATTTTCTAAACATGTGCTCTCGAGATTATTGCATTCTTGATTAAATAAGGTTGGAGAAGCAGTTTTAAAAAAAGGACAAATTGCAAACAGAGTCCCTAAATATAATTACTAAGTCTGAATATTCCCCTAAGGCTGTTCCTGTTCAGTGAAAGCTTCCAGATCTCAAGACACAGCAGTTGATGGTCATCAGGTGCACTCAGGCCCATTAAGACAAGCTGTGGAGGAATAGAGAATAGTTTGTTGATACAACCAGCTCTGACACAACTCGAGGATATTTACACAAACACAAACAGATCACGTTCGAGTTGCAGCCACAAACAGCATGCCAAGGCACCTGAGAAAATTAATTACATCTTTCAAATAAAAAAGAAGGGAAAAGAAAAAGGTTTATGAGCTATGAAGACTGAGGTGAATTAAAAAGGGGATGTAAAAAAGATGATTGAAAGGAAAACGAACCCCCTCTGATAATAATTAGAAGGGGGAGACGGAAGCGGATTTTTAAATAGATGCTACTTGTTATTACTCTGTATTTGCAACACGTATCACGTCATTAAATTGTAGGAGACGGAAATGTAATCTCCACACCTTCATCTGTCGCATATAAAAATGTAAGATAAATTCGAAAAGTATTTTATCTATGGCAGCTTGGAAAAGGGATTAAATGTTTGTGTGAAACATGAAGCAGTGACATTCACATAGATTTAACTGAGATTTAAATCCAGCATAGTGTGAGACAAGAGATTATAGTGCATTTAAAGGGAGTTTACGTGAAAAAAATGCGAATTTAACATGAATAATGCACACAAAAAAAAGAAACTTTAGTGCAGACTGGTAGAGTTAAGATGCACGTGCGAGCCAGAAGGACTTGACTTTTAAAATGCAGTGACAAGCAGACACGAGACTCAACGCCTCATTAATTTTAACCGAAACATTTGGTCCAACAACTAAAACGTCCTGAAATCTGTTTTCCCTAGAATATTGCGAGTTGGGAAGTGAAATTTTGAAAAAGATAAGGATAAAAAGAGATATCAAAGGATTTTTTGTGTATTAGCCTCACCTTTCATCACGAGATTGCTCTAAACGATGCTGCTGATGGATTAAGTGAAATCTCAGTCAGACTAAACCAAGCCAAGTTGCACACTCACCACCTATCGCATCTATTTATAAGTAAGTAGCGCAATTTTTAAGGAAGGTAAATGACCACTGCGACTGCGAAGCAGAAATTGCTCCCGCACTCAGACATGGCGTTCACACATTTTAGAGATGCAAACAAAAACAAAATAGAATGTAAAACTTAATTCAGCTTAATAAACAGTCGTCTTTAATTTGACGTCATTTGAAACTAATCTTAGTTCACCCATCAAACCTCTTTATCAGCACATAGACTCTGTATCAGATTACAAACTTTTCTTTATAAGTATTTAAACACAGATTTTTTTTTGTCTTTTGATACTTCAAATAGTAAAGGGCATCCCCATGTTATCGATCAGCAATAATTCATTGCACCAACGAGACAAATGTTATTCAAAAATGTTTCATGTGTTTGTTTATGGTCTTAAGCGAGTTTAGCTTTAGTTTTAATAGCGGAACTTGTTAAAGGTTTGACAGAACCAAAACAATTTATTGATGTTCGTTTGCCTTTTTCACTTGTCTGGTAATTAAATTAAATAGTTTGATGCTTAATAGATTCAATTAAAAACTCTTTTTGCCTTCAGTTCATGGTGTCATGTTTCGGTGATATCATCGTGTGAGAAACATTTGCATTTATTAATAATATAAAAAAGCGGATTTTATTTAATTCTACAATTATTCAATAGAAGACAAGACACGACGAGAAGGGGGAGGTAAACCGATCGCACTGTGTGGGATTTTCAGTCACACCCAAAACCCATTTTGGAAAAAAAATTTGACAACAGGGTGGAACAATTCAAAGTCTGTTGTGTATGAACCGCTTGGTGTTTAATAAATAAGAAAAAAAAATTATTGTTACATAGAAAAAGAGAAGTAAAAGTTTTGAAATGCCGTGTAAAAGATTCATTTGATTCGAAACAAGTATTTTACACAACAAACAGCACCAGCAAGCAAAAATAAAAAAGAATGGTATCACGAAATGTTTGTGTATAGATTGTGGATGGACAAGAGTGCATTCAACCGTTGCCACGGTGATGACAGAATGATGGAAAATCACAAAAGAGAGATTTGGTGGAAGTCGTGTTTTGCACTCGGAAGAAGACTTGTTTTATTAATTCCAACTTTATAAATATTAAATACGAGCGCATCAGCGACGTCTAATTAATCTAAAGCGGTTAAATGTCCGTAACAAATCAATTTTTAATCATCACCTGACACTTCCTTTTCTTTAATTGGCTAATTATGAACGTGTTTCAAAACTCCACCCAAATAAATCCTGCTTTACCGTACCACTTTAGTTATCAAAAAATTTATCGTGGAGCAAGTCAATGGGAGGAGTGAGTATAGTGCACGCAACTCACCTGAAACAAATGATTTCCCGAAATAAAAAAAATAAAAACAAAAATAAAAATAGACATAAATTAGAGAGGGGGAGAACGTTCTCGCCTCATACCGAGCCCAAAAATGACCGTGTGTTAAAATGTCCGCCCATACATCAATCAATAGTTGATTTTTATCGATACACGCGTCGCAATAGCTATGAAAATCTCATATACGGTAATTATCCTATTAGCACCTTATAGTAAATTTAATCAACATGCGAATTAATTGATTAAGCTGAAATCGTTTGAGATTATTTTTTCAAAACTTTTATTATAGGCAATAAACGTTGATGTATAGAAAAAGGGGTTACATTTCAGTTTGTAGTAGGTAATCAGATAGAAATTTCACATCTCAATGCCAAACGCCAAAAGCGAGGTCAATGAAACTGTAAATTACATCTAGGGATGCATTTGTATGTGATGTGCCCTCTTTCGTTGACTGCACAAACTATGTTTCCTTTCCTTTTTTCGGTTGGAAGATATTTTTATTTAAAAAAAAATTTAAAATTCCAAAATGTACAAGTATAGAAAAAAATAAAAATGAACAAAAGAAAATAATTTTTTCGTTATTATCTTATAAATATTGATTTGAAATAATTAGCACGCAAGGAAAGATTAATTAAATTCCATCTGCTCTTAACAAACCTTCATTCATCAGTGTCAAATTAAAGTCAAAAGAAGAAAAATTCCAAGAATTACTCTCATTAATTAATAGCCAAGAGTTATAAATAAATTACATCACGTTTTTACTCTATATCAAAACACTCATATCTAAACAGAGATTTACTGTCTACATGTACAAAAACCTATGATTCAATCGCTGGTTTGACTCGGATGAAGTATGGTTGGCACGGAGACACCACTTGAGGTTTTGGTGCGATGAAGCATTTAAAAACTATTCTAAATGCCTGTCTAAAGTCTTGCGAATGTGATATGTAAATAAGAACGCTGACGGCACTTTCTGTGCATCCCAAAATATATAGGATGATAAGGGAATCATCATAACACATTTCAGGACTTTCCATCCATGAATTTGTCAACCGATAAAGACAAAATGGGAACCAGCATATTGCACATGCGCTCAACATGTAAACCTAAAATAAAAATAGATTTTAGAACTTTTTTTTTTTTTTGCATCAACATAAATACTTAATTTACCATTGCTTTAATAGCTTTCCTTTTTCTCTCGCGGTAATTAATGCTACCTAATTCGCGATGTTTCCACAGTCTTTTAATAATTTTTCCATAAAAATAAGCAGATGTGATGGCCGGAAGTAAATAAAAACAGGATAAAAATGTAGTTGTGAATATAGAATCAAATTCGGGTCGAATGTAGCATGTAGCCGAGAAAATGTCGTGATCGCTGTGCTCGCATTTATCAGTTTTGTTGATTTCACTGTTAAATGAGTGTGTTTTCACATTAGCAGCTCGAATCGAGAGTACAAAGAGCGCAATGAACCATGTGGAAATAATTAGGAGCAAACGACGATTTGGAGTGATGGGACTGGCGAAAAGCACGAGCGTGCGATATCTCTCGATGGCAATAAACAAAATAGACAAAAATCCAGTCACTATTATGAGAATCAACATTTCTTCTAAAAGCCACTGTGTCATGCAAGAGTTCAAGCTTCGAGTCACGAGCAAAACCGCTGTAATTATCAGTACAATTCCCGTGAGGATATTAGTGATTCCGTCCGAAAGTAGATACGAGTGCATAGGACGAAGAAAACGTTTTTGACGTGAAAACACATATATCATCATTGTGTTTGCTGAGATGGCTAAAGTTGCTACAATTAGGCAGAATGTACTGAGGAAAATTGTAGAAGGCTCCATTCTTTTTCCTCACGAGTCGAATGTTGACGTCGGTGTGCTAATCTTAAGTTCAGTGATTCATATCAATAAATAATCGAAGTTTTAGGAAAACTGGTTAGATTGACATGGGCTCGTTGTCCTGAGAAAAATGGTAAAATGCAATATCGGTTTGTGCATGATAACAGTTGTGTTGTTGGTCATCTTTCTCTCACGTGCGTAGGTGAGGTGTTACTATGGAAGTTGGTTAAAAGTTACTTGTTGACAAAATGAACGATCAGTGTCACGGTTGACACACTGCTTGAGATTGATAATGAAAAGAGGGTAAAGAGTTCAATGGCGATAAGAGTTTACAGGAAACTCATTAGCTAAACCAAACAATTATGTTTTTGAATGAACTGACTCATTAAAATTTAAATGATTCACAAATTGCAGTTGTTATATTTATATTTTAGGATGAAAGCAAACAAAAAAGACAATTTGTGAAGTTTATCCAGTTTTTATGGTAATGACCTTCATTGTGCTATGTTTTATTTCATTGAAATAAAATTTAAATTTTTATCGATGTTGGTTCATGGCTTAAAATAACTTAATAAAGTAGTTCATGTCTAGTTTTTACTAAGAGCAGACGTTTTACATCGTCCTTGAATTTATTTATTCTTTACAGGTTAAAAAGATCATTTGAATATTGGCGGTTGAAGTCACGTGACGGTGTCGTCATGATGATGAAGCACTCATTTTTTGCAGCTGTTTCGTTTTTGCACTATTCCAATACCACCTAATGTCAAAATTCATTTACAATAATGAAATGAGCATTTTAATCGCGTATAAATTTATCAGTTTAATTTCATTCTAATTGACATACGAAGGCGTACATTTTTGGAAAAATTTGTCGATCGCTCTACCCTCTGACGTCATCACTCAACGAGTGAAACATCCCATCGCTTCAGCACGTATTTTCTGTTAACCATTTCATAAGACACCTTTACATTAACGATAAGGAATACGTAAGTTTTCGACATAATATACATTTAATGTGACCAATGCATAAGAGTACTCCATGAATATATGGGTTGACAGCTTTAATACATTCCATTCCATTCCATAGCAGCCGAATACATTTAGTCTATAAATAAAATTTAAACCTATTTTTAAAATGTATAAAATACACACGATTTGCAATCGTGTTGTAATTTTCACTGCTGACAGAAAAGACGCCAATTGGCCACGTATTCATTCTGTAATGTGGGTCAACCTCTAATTTAAATCAAACTGGGCTGGAATTTTAAACCTTTTCTCACTTAATCCTCGAGCTGCGTGGTTTTTTTCATTGTGTATATACATATACGTAGTTTTAAGAAACCACTCTTGTCTGCGACTCATCCGGCACAACATCATTTACAATTCATATTTATATTTATCAATTATCCTTCACTGATGATATTTCTATTTCCGCATGTGTAGTTTTTTGTATTGCCGGGAAGCTAAATCAAGATGGCCAATAATCAGCAACAACCACAGCTGAATTCAACGATGAGAATAAGCAAAGCTGCAATACGTGCAGCGAGAAAATTGGAACGACCGAAACCTTTAAAATTGTCGACTGAAAATAATCTAAAACTGGAAACTATAGATCATGGGGGTATGAAAATGGAAAATAATGAATATAAAATTTTATGTGAAATTTCTCACGGTAATTAATGTTTAGATGAGATGCTTCAGAAGATAGAGTATGTTGTTAAACACGTAAACAATGGTAATTTTGACAATAATTTAGCAGCTGCAATTCGTGATATGCATTTGCATTTGAAAAGCAACGGTGTTCAACTGGAAACAAAGTTCAAAGGTTAAATTTAAAAAAAAAAAAATTTGAAAAAGAAAAATGAAATTGGTATTGACAAAAATTGTTTATTTTTTAGATCAATTGGATCGTTACTTCATCGTGTTTAGAAATGCCAGTCGCGATAACCGGTTGGACAAGCTGAGCAAGTTGCGGCTTTTGGAAATAATCGAGTTACGAGCTTCAGGTTGGCGTTACAACGAAAATGTAATCAATTACTACAAGATAAAATACCAAGAATGTGATGTGAGAAAACATTACGATAATCCAGTTGCAAAAAAATGAAATTTCTTGCTTTATTTTAATCCAGGGATTGTCTGAAATAAACAGCACCATCAACTACAGCTCCAGCCCGTCGACTCCATCGGCGATTATGCCGTCACATATTCCATCAGTTCTTCTTCCTGTTAATGCAAACGTGCCTCAAGTACAACTTTCTAGCTGTCTCGCACCAGGTGAAGTAATCAAATGCTCAGGGAAATTTGCTAAGCCCACAAAGTATGGGGAAGAAAATTTGGATTTTCAACTGAAACTCCAAATTGATGTTTATGTCTTTTCTTACTTAGAATTCCAGGAAAAAATTATTACAAGGATGAAATAATTATACGGAATTCTGATTCTGGAAAAGGTAAATTTGGTGTAATAAGTAGAATAGACACTTGATAATTTTTAATTGTTCATATTACGAAATATTGAGTAAATTATAAGATTTTTGTGGATTTTAAAATATGGGGTGATGATTTATATTTATTCACTTCCAAGTTATGGGAATCAGAGGTCGCCGCGTACATATGATTGAAGAGTTTAGCGATACTGTCATCTCATTTCAACGAGGTGAAGTACAGGATATGTAACAATTTATGCATGAAAGTATTTGGCTGGTAAGCACTGCTTTGCACGCTATAACTAAAGCATAAAAAATGTTGCATACCAATGTGCTTGTAACAGTTTGTATTTTTATGAGTGAGTTTTATTTTTATTTATTATTTTTTAAATTTTCAATTGATGTGTAGATAGATACTGAATATCGTAAACCGCTTTTTTATTTTTTATTTTGCTTTATTGATGTTACGATTAATAAGTTATCCGCAAATATTGTTAGAAATTAAAATATATTTCTTTTAACAGTAAGCCAAGGAGCCAAAGATCGTTTGGTTCAAATTACAGGTCCTGGCGAAGAGGCAATTACGTATGTTTTTTTGTTTTTTATTCTTTTTTTATTTTTATTATGTTAAGCAAATATTTTTATATTTTATCAGCCAAGCTAAATCGTACATTGCTGAAACCATTCGGAGAAATGCATCGCCAGTTCGTGTGAGTTTTTATCGCTTTGTTGCAAGGATTTGGCTCATTAATATTCATTTTTGTTTTTTTTTTCTATAGGAAAGAGCTGAGAGAGAAAGATTTGGCAGCGAGTCAAGCCTTACGAGCAGTAATGATGATGACACAGTTGGCCATTCACTTGTTCCATTTCGTGGCTCGATTGGGCGCAAAGGACAGCAACTTTCACACAGTTTGTCTATGAATGATGCATCAATTGGAGAATACCAGTATACTGTTACCATTGGCCATGATACAATAAAAATCTCGGGTTGTCATTTGGATTTGGTGAAGGTTTGCATACTAATATTATTTATTTGTGAGTGTGGCGTATTAGCATTTTTTAAATTTTATTTTAGACAGCAAAATTGGTTTTGGAAGAGTTTTTTGTGAATGAAGCAGCAAAAATTCAAAGAGATGTAATTAGTTACATTTTTCCATTTTAATTTTGATTTTTTTACGAGAATTTTATTTTAGCTTTCTAAATCAGAAAGTATGGGATTTGGCCATTTGAAGAACGAAAAGTCATCAAATGAATTTTTTTTTGCAGACGATTCGAATTTTGGGTAAATAATTGAATAGTAGTGAAAGGAATAAAAGGAAATTTTTTTGAATAAAATTGTTGCATATTTCCGAAGTTCTGGAGACGATTTTATACCTATGCAACAATCACCATCTTCACCCGACGTCAAGTCTCAAATGGAATGCAATGGATTTCAATCTGAAGAGAGAGGACGTTTGCAACGTGCTTTTTCGGGCAGCAGTGGAGGAAGTGAAGATACGGAAAAATGTGATGAGGTATAGTAAGTTTTTTCTTTAATTTTGTCATTTTACTAAATCAAATCTTTTTGCTAGAATTCGAGTGACATGTGCTCTCACAGTACGCCGAAACCAATAATCAATCGAAGAGTAACTGTGATTCGCGATCCTCTTTTCCCAACAAGTCCCAAGGAGGCATTTGAAGAGGCCGAAAACTCAGCTGATATGCAAGTGCTATACGCTAAAAGCCGAAGAGCTCATTTTGCAAAGCAAAACGAGTCGCTTGAAATGAAGTCGTCATCGACTGGTACATTTACTAATTTACATAAAATTAGTTTCACTTAATTAATTTCATATTATTTCAGAACTTACCGAAGAAGCAGACGTAAACAAGCAAAAGATTGCTTACACTCGAGAATTCTTATTGGGTTGCGCACGCTCACCCTTCTGTATCGTCTCCCTCAAAGACTTGCCTCATATCGTTCGTGAAGTCCCTTATTTGTTGAAAAAAGTAAATTAAGGGGTAAACAGTTCCGTAATTAAATACTCATCATATTTGTATGTTAATTTTTAGACTGTAGAAAGATTTGATCCTGTTGCGTATCAGAAGCAAGACTTCTCTAGCCACCATGTCTTCCCAGTTTTAAGAAGCAGTTCAACAGTCATGCCAGAATTCGAAGAAGATGATTTGGTTTAAACGTACATTATTAAATTTTAAGTTAAAAGTACCTTACTCGTAAAACATAATGCGTGATTTTTTTTTTATACAAAATTTATTTTCCGTTTAACGTTTGTAGTCTCAATCATAAAAAAATTTGTTGTAAGTTATGATATATAAACATGAACGTTTTTTTTTTTATATAAGCTTTTTCTATATATCCTGCATAAAATCTCAACAAATACTAATCAACATAATACAAGTGGAGTAGCTGTGGATAAACGGTTGGCTTTTAATTTCGGTTGTGGTTGTCTCGCTCGACGAATCACTTCCAACTTCACCTTGTCCGTAAAATCCATACACCGGTGTTTTTGGGAACATTTTTCGAAACTCCCTGATTTCGACGTTCTTTTCCTTCCAATGACGACTTCCACGTAAAACACAAGCAAACATAAAAGCAAAACTGTTCTTTTCAGGTAGACCGTATCCTTTAAGATGTTTCAGGCGAGATTGCAAGGCTTCGAGGGTTTTAACATTATTGTCTATCACAATTGAAGCAGCTTTAACCTTCTCTCCCGAAAATTTGATTGCCAATGTGGTGACTTTATCATCGTCGTCAAAAGGTAAAATAATGGACTCGGCAAAACCGCCTGCTAATGCCAACTGTCTCTTTTTGCCAATCATTAATTGGTTAATTCCTTTAGATAAATTTACTTGAGCTTTCAAATCGGAGCTGATTATTACCAGAGCTTTAATGGGTCCATCTTCAGCAAGCGAAAAAAAAAGATTTTTTAAATTTTTTCTCACGTCGTGTTTGACAATGCAGTAATGCTTCATTTCTACGCCGGGTATTTTTGGTAGAAAAAATGACGAAGATGCAAATAAATGTTCTGCCTCGACTTCGGTGCACTCGTTTTGCTTCATCCCTATCACACCATCACAATTAACTTTAGCTGTGGTACAGTTTTTAGGCATCAGGCGATAATAAAAATATTTTTCAAGGACTGGAAAAATTGATAAGGTTAATGTAAAATATATTTTGTGCACATGTGAATTAACATACAACAATCTGCATCCAGTGTTGACGACTTTACAAAATTAAGTGCATACATCGGCTCGGCTGACATTTCATTGAGGTGACTATTAATATCGAAATATAAAGATTTCTCTATTTCTTTCTTGGTTTTCTCGTCAGTTTGAGTCCAAAAAAAATCGCTGAAATGATTTCTCTTCCGCTTGATATTTTTGGCTATGTCAGCCCAACTGCGACATACTTGAGCAGCTCGACTCAAGGATTTAATAGGTAAGAATGATAGTATTCTGTCAGTTATCAACGGGATGGATAGAGCAAAATGCTGTTCCTGACAAATATTGATGTCCGCCATGTTTAAAGAGATTTAGCAAAGATGTGCATTTCCAGTTCAGTTGAAGGTGTGTGATCATCAAGCAAACAAATATGTACTGGTAACAGACAATCACAAAGTATAGGTAAAAAGAAAATAATTTTTCAATTTATTTACACGTTAATATAAGTTTTGTATTCGCAATAAGAATTTTGATTAAGTTTTTCGACTGCGGTAATTTAAAAAAAATTGTGTTCCAACAAAAATATTACACAGTAAATTTTATTCAATATAATTTATTAAAATTAAAAAAAAAAATATCAAACAAGTAAGAACAATCAAACTTCGTCATAATGCAAGGCATACAAATTATTTACAACCAACCATCACCAGTGCAATTCTTACCCAAACTCATAGCATCTGAGGAATTGCAATGGATTTCGGTTTAACTGAAAAAATTGAAGAAAAGCGGTAAACAAATTACAATAAATCAGTAACAAGTCTTCTGTTGTAAGTAGTATTTACTTCTGGTAGTATATAATTTTAAAAATTACTACTGGAAGACTAATTTTATAATATAAGTAATAATTACATATTTGAATAGATGAATACATAATATAAAATTGCATCGGATAACAGTCTATTCGAAATTTTTTAATTTTTTAAAGTATATTATTTGTTACAATTGAGGCACTATAAATAAGATATAATACTAAAATTGTCTAAGTAGTTATGGATGGATTTTAAAGTGAACCTTAAGAGGAATATTGTCAAGCTAATTCCTTTGCATATAGATAAATACAGAAGTAAATGTAACTATTTTATATTATTTAATTACATAGTTACTTAACCAAGAATAGATAATCTATTCATACTCGACTTTAAAATGCTTTACTTTTAGTTAACTACACAATGTATAAGTTATGTAGACTTGTCAAGGAAATTTTAACAACAGAAAAATCAAATATTTGTCATTTTGTGGAATAAAATTTAACAAAACTTAAGTACAGGACGGAATGTCTGCGAGTGGTGTCACAACACCTTACCATGCTTAGAAACAGAGGATAACTGTTGATTTCCCTTATGCATCAATAAAAGGCCGAAAATGATGAGCAAAGTTCCAAGCCACCAAACCAAAGTTAAAAATTCACCGAATAAAACTTGCCCAAATATGGCCTGCAAAACAAAAGTTAAAAAAAAAAAAATTAAATAATTCGCTAATTGAATTTATTAATAATATATAATTACTGTGAAAAAAAAATTAGCTGCAGTGTTAGTGACTGTAGCTTCCAGAGATGTAGTTGAGTATCTGAGAGCTTTGAGAAACATCACGCACATGATGGTGTTGAATAAAAAGGTTAAAGCAAAAAATACAATCCTTATATATACAATCAGCTACAAAACAAGAATGTAATGTAATATGAGACTCAAGTGTTTCTTTTTTGGGATTTATTCATACGGAATTGCACAGCGGATAGTTGTTGATGGACATAGGATTTCCATCCCAGTAACTGTTGACTGCTTCACACAACCATAAAGCTTCTTCTTTCGCCATTGAAAATTTACCGCTTAAAGATGCCAGTGCAGCCAACAACCCGGAAATAACCGAATAAATTTGTCCTTTCATAATGCTGTTTAATTCGTGTCAGGAGCGATAACTTAAATCCATAATGATACCGCCACTCCTCACTCGCTCTCGGTCTCGTACTTCA